>JAWWEW010000146.1:16046541-16134805 GCA_035583185.1 Anabacerthia variegaticeps
CACACAGGGATTTGCGGGATGTGCGGGGGGCTACACGGGGATGTGCGGGGGAACACACGGGGATTTGCGGGATGTGCGGGGGATACACGGGGATGTGCGGGAGCGGCGCCGTGGCGGGGCGCGGGTCCCCCCGCTCCACGGGGTGCGGAGGTCGCGTCGGGAGCACCCGCGGCAGGTTTAAGGCGACCTCTGCTCCCAGCGAGCGCCATAAAAAGCTGGCACGGGATGAGTTAGCCTTCGGGAAGGGCTCTGGTTTCACTGCGGAGGGTGGGTTTTCGGGGAGGGATGGGGAAAGAGGGGTGTGTTTGATGTGCCGAATTTCCGTCTCGGGAGGAGTAAGGAAAGGTCATGATTTAGAATATTCTGAGGGGTATCACGAGCCGCAGGTATTGTCTCATTCAGCTGCTCCTCCATCAGCTTAATGGGTCTCCTCTGGAGTCCTGTGAACTTCCAGTTTTCGTAACAACCTGCTCTGAGGAATTCCTGCTTAACTTCAAACCCCAACAAGCACTGCTGCTTTTTATTCTCTCATTTTTTTGTCCCTTTGTTTTGTTTTCTTTTTGTTTTCTTTTTTTAAACCAGTGAGTAATCAGTGTCTGTTTATTCTTTATAAAACACTCATTGCTCCCGTCTTAATCTGAGTTACACAAAAAGCTTTAAATGCTTTAATTTAAGTATTCTTTATGTGTACCCCGTGCTTTTAACATGTGTCCTGTGCAGGAGTGCAGTACTCCTTGTGCAGCATCATTAGATCTTTGCCCCAAGCTTATTTTTTTGATTTTCAAAACCTCACGTTCTCTTCCTTGTCAGATGTAAAATACATCCCTCGAAGGCACAGTTTGGGGCCAGTTTGCCACTGTTCAGCTGCACAACAGTTTTCCTCTAGGGAACTTAGGATTATGAGATGCATTTGGCATTTTAGCTTGCTATTTTAATGTATAAAAAATAAAAGCTTTCAAATGTTCTTCTGCGAAGGAATTTTACAGACATCTTGGAAAAAATGCAATATGCAGTTTGTAATTAGTAGGAGGAAATTGAATGTGCAGTTTGATTTGCTTACGTGATGAGGCTTTGATTCTTTTGCGGTCCAAAGTGTTTTCACCTCAGTTTGGTGTCATACCTTTACAGGGAGCACTTTTTTCCTTTGCTTTGCATGCCTGTATGTGTAGATCTGTTGGACTGCTGAGAAACTCCTTGACTGGTAACTTTTGCTCACATTTTAGAACTGCAATACTTGATGCAAATGAGACTTGGCAAATATTGCAGCATTGTTGTGCCCAAGCTATGATAAAATAATCATACCAAAACTCTTTAAAGACACTTTTGAAAACTGTTATTGACTGAGCAAGTGCATTTTTGTTTGTTTTGGGTTGATTTTGTTTGTTTGTTTTGTGTTTTGTTTCGTGTGTTTTGTATTTAGTTTTTGTTCGGAGGGTTTTGTTTGTTTTTTTGCTGGGTTTTGCTTGTTTTTCTTTGTTTATTTTGTTGTTTGTGTTTTTTAACCCCACTCTCCCCCATCCCCCCTGTGAAGTTTGGGGGTGGAGGAGGAGAAATCAAAGAAATGCAATCCCGTGAAAAGTGTGTGTGGGCTTTTTTTTTCTCAAGGAAAGAAGCTTAGATTTTCCTGGTATAACACTGCTCTTTGGATACAACAGTGGCTTTGTTACAACTGAGAGTACCAGTGAATGCCAGGTGACAAAAGATGATAGGGAGTCAGACTAACAGTTTGTTTTCTTTCCACCTCAAATAGGAATCGAGGATGCTTAAACTGGATTTATCATTCATTCTGCAACGTGCTTAATGTGCCTCTTCACAAAGCCTTATGTCTGAGGTACTGTTTGTTTGTTTGTTTGTTTTAGCCTACAGGAGTGACTGTGGCCCTGGCAGAAGCTATAGAAGGTAGAAAGAGAATTGTGTTACTAACTTTTTATGGACTCACTGTGATCACCAGGACCTGTGCAAGTTGCTTATATCCCCCAGGAGACAAGTAGTGGATATGGGCACAGAACCCTGCAGTCCTGGCTCCTGTTCTTACACTTTGCTGTGCTCACCATTGTTGCTCCTCAGGGCCCTTTGTGTTCACATAAACTGTGACAGGTCCCTGTCTCTATGGGTTGCAGGAGGAAAATCAAGTTTAATGCTCTGATGCTTTTGATTATGGCAGGATATATGTTGCATTCCTACACTGGGGATTCAGATGCCTGCTGAAGTCTTAGTTTTTAGTTTCTGTGTGACTGCAGCTGTACCCTTGTTGCAGTGTTATTTCTTCAACTGTGCAGCTGTTTCATGAGTTAATGCCCTTTTTAAATATTAATTACCCATTAAACATATTCTTGGATTCAAAGATTTAAGGTCTTTGATATTTAGTCACTAATATCATTGCTCTCCTATAAAATTTGGCGTATGAGTGCTTGTAGTAAGAGTGTTGTACTAAGGTTTGTGTGGTTGAGGCCGCTGTAGTTCCCAAGGAAATATGGCTTACATCGTAAAGCTCATGTGTGTTTCATCCATAAATAAATCCTTAAATCAATAAACGAATTTCAACCAAACTTGACAGGGGTAGAGACTTTAAAAATACTATTTGAAAGGTTTTGAGTGGTTTCTTTTATTTCTTTGAAACAACTTGTTGTGTCAAAAAGCAAAAGGCCTTTCTAGCATTGACATTGAAGGACCAACCAGTGAGAACTGCACTCCTGTAAGGCATCAGTGATGTGTGCCTGGGAGCCGAATTTCCAGGCAGAGAGCTCTGCAGAAAATGAGCTTCCTCCATTCTGTTGTTCACGTGGAGCTTGGGTGGTGAAGTGCACAGTTCCTGCTGTGCTGCTGAAATCTGCCTTGGCTTGTTGATTTTTCCCCCCTCTGCTGCCACTCAGGGCTTTGCTGAGGGTTTTGTTTCACTTGCAGGTAAATAGCGGGACAGAAAGTGGTGTGAAAACTTTGAGAGGCACTGACAAGTCCAAGTAGGTCATTCATTGCTGAAGGATATTAGGGATGAGTTCTCCTATTTAACTTTTTTCAGTCCTTCTTGGCATGCACTCTGAAAGTCTGGCACTTGTCCATTCCTTTGGCACTTGCCTAAAACAATGGCGAGTAAGCTGAGCTGTTGTGGAATAGTAACAGTCTTGATTTAAATGGCTGAGAGCCCCTTTCTCTTCCCTGTTGGATTTGGTGGGTAAGCTGCACATGTGAATTAGCTCCTTTGCATGGGTTAGGGTGCTGTGATACACTTGGAACTGCCTTATCCACCCAGCTCTTTGTTGGAAGTTTCTGCCTGACTTCATGTTTCAGGCGGACAGTGAATGGTCTCTGATCTAGTTTTTGTTACTGAAAGATGAGCAATTAACTCGTTTAGATTTCTTAACTTCTGCTTGCCCCTGGTAAGGCAGGATCAAATGTCTGATCCTCCAAAACAGTAAGGGCTTGCTCGGATGTGGTGGCTGAGTATAAAGACACAGATCAGTACAGGTGATTTCAGCTGAACTCCTGATGCCTTTTCTGCTGGTTTTGGCCAAAATGGAGCCCTGTCCAAACTGTGAGGAGAGATATGGAACACCTGACAAACTC
The DNA here is from genome assembly GCA_035583185.1 of Anabacerthia variegaticeps. NCBI lineage: Eukaryota > Metazoa > Chordata > Aves > Passeriformes > Furnariidae > Anabacerthia > Anabacerthia variegaticeps. The sequence goes on from JAWWEW010000146.1 coordinate 16,050,106, forward strand.
AGTGAAAGTGAGTTCATCAAAGATCAGTATCAAAGCTAAAATCCACCTAACAAAGAGGCATTTGGTTGTTAACATAGCAAGGGCAGAGATATATCCTGCTAAGAAGTAGTTCCTCTGCCAAGAGTTTTTAGAAGTGCAGGAAGTATAAAAAGCATAAATCTAGAAAGCTACAGAAGAATTTGGGTTACTGTTCCCTCCCTGTTTTCTGTCACTGTATTCCCCCTTCTCTCAGTAGGTAGGGAACCTTCCTTTAGAAGTACTGAGGGGAAGATCTAGAAGTTCTTTCTCACGAAGAAACTGATGCAACATGAAGTTTTTCAGTGATTTCACTTGTGCTGGCTTTGTGGGGAGGAGAAGTGTGATCCAAACAGGGAATTTCCCCACCAAATATTCACCTGGATGTTAGGAGAGCAAGCTGTCCATGTTAATGATACCAGAAAACACTTAATTAGGTCAGAACAGGAGCAGCTCTCCAGATGATGTTTTGACACGTCGATTGAAACCTTGCACATTCCAGAGGAAGTGCCAGGTGTGCAGGCAGTGAAGTCAGACTTTGACTTCAGAGAAGTCTTCAGAGAAGGAAACTAACCCAAACAGGGAATGCCAGTTCTCTGATTCAAAGGCACTGATGGACAAGATAGAAATAATTCTCATTTACATACTTTTGCACAACACTTCTGTGGGGGGCAATTTGTTGGATTTTGGTGGGGCTTTTTAAATTATTATTTAATTTGAAAATTATTCCCATCCTGCTGTAACTGCTAGAACCTTAAGTGTAACAAAAGTTCTTTCTCTGGCAGGGCTTAAGAACCAGGATTACCTCTCACTACTTTGGATTTTCTGTTCACTTATTTCTCTTGTTGCATAACCTTTAAACTTGACTTTGAAGCTTGTGCCCAGCTTTCTGTTTCTAAATTCTTAAAGGGTTTTTTTTTTTGATGTGTTGATGTGTTAATCTGTAATTTTCTCTTTTTCAGTTTTTGTTACTTATTGTATGTGGAGTTTTTCCTTCTAAAATTTCCCCCAAAATTCTTTTGAAGGTCACCAAAAACCCCCAAACAAACCCTAAGCCAGTTTTCCCGCTCTTGGTAATATTTGTTGGTAATTTTGCTTTTGGAGGATGGTGGGTTTTTTTCATTATATATTTATGTTTAGATAGCATACAGTGCCAGCCTCAAGGGTGCTTGAGAAATATGAAGAATTTTCCATGCAAATTCCAACCCCAGCTTTTTGTTCTTTATTGCTAGATAAATTGTTTACAAGAAAAACTAAATAGAGACTTCATAGCTTTTGTAGAAAGCAATACCTGGATTTAACAGAAAAGACCTGATGGAGGTAGTATTAGTTTACTTGGTTGTGACTTAACTTAAAAAGATATTTGTCTTCCATATGTAAATCTTTTACCAGACTACACCTGCTCACAACGTGGAGGTTTCTGGAGTGTAGTATCTTCTTTCTACTCTTTACTTTTTGATTAATTTATCTAAATTTTGTGTTTCAGTACAAATACTGTGTATTCTAGTGTGTGTTTGTTTTTCTGTATTGCATCTGCCACACGTGATTCCTTTCAGCTAAGACAACCTACTTTGAAGGAGCCTTCCAGAGAAACATGCTTAAAAGCCCACAAGCTCTTTAGTTGTGTTTGTGTAGCTAATACTTTGCCTGATGTTTTGGCATGTTAGCATGGAGTTATTTCCTATTGCAAATGCTGCTCTTCTAAAATCCCAGCCTTAGTGGGGTAATTCAAAGTATTAGCTCCATGAAAGAGCATTTATGTTCCAGGCCTTTTTGCTACTTTATTGCCAGTTTCCCAATTGAAGGCTCTAATGACCTCTTAAAGAAAGCCCCAGAAAAATAATCTTTGGGTAGCACAGTTTCATTAGACCATTTAAATCAGGTTGTGTTAACTGCTGGTGGTCTGGAGCACCTGTAGCTTTGTAGTTTATCAGTCCATGAGATGCCTGTGTTGCCTGGCAGGGCTGGTGCAAAGAGCCCACAGACAGTGCCTGTTGTGAGCAGGCAGGATGCAGTTTGGGGGTACCCTGGCCTTTTGTGAGGTCTCTTCACAGAGGTGCTTACAGATGTAAGAGGTGTCAGCCCCTGGGGGAGCTTTGGGTTTGTGTTTTAAAGAGAGGTCTGTTTACAATTCTTTGCGATTTGTTTATTTTAGAAAGTAGGAACTGGACATATAAAAGGCTTTGTGTCTTTTTGTTCTTCATGAGACTTTGATTGCTATAGTTGAATATTTGTTGCCTGTGTCCAGCTGACTTAGTCCTGTCATCCCTCTGATGTCACTTGTTACTGACTGATCAAAATGAATTTTCTGTTGCAGAGATAATTCAGTTGGGAAAAAACCCTTTGCTCTGGAAGCCCTGGTGTTGGTCACCACTAAGGCTTCTGGCACAGCATGTTCTGGTACTTCAGTGGTTTGATGTAAGTGCTGAAATAACCTTTAAAATCTGCTCTGTGTGCTGCAGTCCAGTGACTCTGGCAGCAGCAGCAGCATATGGTGATTCATTCCCACCATCTGCTACCACTGGCTTGGTTGTACCATCACAGTTGGTTGTGGTTTCATCCAGTTTAATGAGCAGTACAACTCCTCACCCCTCTTCAGTGCGTGGTCACAGCTGAGGGGGTGCTGTGCTGCCTGGGTGGGAAGGGGAAAGAGGGTTTGGAAACTCCTGGAGGCACATGGAGGGAGTGTGGCAGTGTCTCAAGGCCCACTGGGAGAGTTACCATTGCATTATCAGGTAGAACAGTGCTATGGTATTAAAGTACATCTGCTTTTCTGTCACTTTTTGCTTGTAGCACTTAAGACCCTTTGTGTTCAAAAATATTATGTTGTATGCTGTCAGTAACAGTGTTCGACCTTGATTAATAATATCATATCAAAAATGTTTAATTTGTAATGTTTTAGGTAATTTAATGTTAAAATGGGCTTTAACTTTTGGGGTTTGCAAAATGCAAAAAATGTTTCTAAGATTCTAATTTGGCACAACTTTCTTGTTTGGTGTTTTTTGTTTGTTTGGTCCCATCCCTGTCCCTCCCTTCCCCGCCCTTTTTATTTTTCTTTTTTCCCCCCCATAGTTCTGTTAAATTACATTCTTTGTGAAACTGTTCTGGAATAATGTATTCAGTCCTGCCCTCAGCTTTTGCTGCTCAGTGCTGTTCTTCATTTTACTGATTATCTTTCCAGTGTGCAGCTCCATACATATCTCTTTCCACATTTGACTGGAGCCCTGAAATGGGATGACTGACCTTTTTTGATATATGAACTCGTATGTATGCCTTTCTGCCACAGCCCAAAAGTTCTTGCCAGGTTTCAGTCCAGGTGATTCATCTTGTTTTAGAAATGCAATTTCTGCCATTTTCAAAGAGGATAATCTACTTCTACATCTATTTCCCTGCTTGTTTTCCTCCAAATTCCTGCCCTCCAGTGTCCTGCTGGGTTTCTGCACTGCTTCTTTACCACTGACTGGTTTTCCTCAGTGCTTGTGCACACACATTGATACCTCCTTAAGCACTGTGTGTTGTAGTAACTTGCAGTGATGTCACTCGAGTTGCAGCTTTGTGCCAAAGCTTCAGGTAGTCCATTTTCCCCCAGTACAGAAGAATCCTGTGTGCTCCCAGTGGGAACACGGCAGTATGTGGATACAGATAAAGACTTTGTCTGAAAGGACAAAGCTGAGACTTGAATGATAATGAGCTGTTGATTTGTTTGGATGGTCTTGAAGAGGAAGTCGAAGGGAAGGGGCTGCATTATGTTATAAGTGAAGGGCTTTGCTCATTTTCCTGTATTCCCTTTGCTGCTTTGATGGTGTTGGAGCTGAGATACTTCTGGAATATGCAATCAGAATAGTTTAGGTTGGAAGGAACCTTTCAAGGCCATCTAGTCCAACCCTCTGCCATGAGCAGGGATATCTTCAACCACATCAGGTTGCTCAGAGCCCCATCCAGCCTGGCCTTGAATATTTCCAGAGATGGGGTATCCACAGCTTCTCTGGGCAACCCGTGCCAGTGTTTTACCCCCCTCATTGTGAATAACCTCCCTCTCATATCTGATCTAAATCAGCCTTTTCTCAGTTTAAAACCATTATCCTTTGCCCTATTGTAACAGGCGCTGCTAAAAAGTTCTTCCCACTGTTTTTGTTCTGTTTGAAACAGTGTATTTGCTGCTGGTTGCAAGCTGAGGGTTACTGATAGTACCTCAAAGGCATTTGGGTGAAAAGGCATGTGCAAGTTCCTTCTTGCTCAGGCTGGCAGTGGAAGCTCCAACCTACAGCAAATGTACTGCAAATGACTGCTTGTAGTTCCACTCGAATATCGTGCTGTTCATGTGATGAAAGTTTAAATTTAATTGGTTTAGACTGTATCGGTTTGATTATCAAACCTACTCTTCTCACATCAGGAAGGGATAAGGAAACACTGTGTCAAGTATCTCCTTTGTAACAATTCCCCAGTCTGCCTAGGAAGGCTGTTTGATTGCTGTTCTTTTACAGCACATACTTTTCTCATGCTCATTATTTAGAGGACACCAAGTAGCTCAAGCCTATTAAGTTCTGCTTGTTCTGTCACTGATTAGTGAGAGTAATCTGTTCTTGGCTTCTTTAGAAAAATTCTTTATGTATTCTAATCTGGGTACTATGACTAGTTATATTCCAAAGAGCAGTTTTCTCTTGTACGTGCTACTTTCTGAACCCTTTATCTGGTGCCCTCTAAGTAATGCAGTTTCTTGAGGTCTGATTGATCTGAGTATAGTGAATTATTAGAGTAAACAGTTGCAGTGCGGCCCAGCAATGAATATCTTGCTTTATTGTATAGCTTCTGGAAGTTTCTTTGTGGTAAACTGTTTAGGCAACAGACCATGTAGACAAGAAGTGTGAATCTTGGAGTGTGTGTGTACAGAGGTGCGTGTGTGAACCTACAGAGTGTCCTGTTACCGGGTCTGAGGTCACCATCCCTTTCCACTTGCAGGTGCCTCTAAGGACTTGTCCTTTTGCCTGTGGGAAACAGTCTGGCAGTACGGCAAGACTGTGGGAATTTGGCTAATTTGTACTTACATGGTTGGAATGCAGCCAATTGTCACTTAGCTCTCAACTCATTGCATCTCCATTTCACTATTGTCTTCCTAGCCCCGGGAGCTCTTTAGAATGGCTTGAGACACTCAATGTGTGTCAAGCTGTGATAAGAAATTGTTAGCTATATTAAAAACACTTGCTAAGGCTTATCTTTGAAATGACCATCATCGAGCGTGCTTTTCCCAACTCTTTTTTTTTTTCCTTGCTTGGTGCAGGACTTTGTTTCTGAGCGAAGAATGCAGACTATAAAGTGCGTGGTCGTGGGAGACGGCGCTGTGGGAAAAACTTGTCTTCTCATCAGCTACACCACCAATGCCTTCCCAGAGGAGTACATCCCTACTGTGTTCGACAACTACAGCGCCCAAATGACTGTGGATGGGCGGACAGTCAGCCTGAATCTCTGGGACACTGCAGGCCAGGAGGAATACGACCGCCTGCGTACTCTCTCCTACCCTCAAACCAACGTCTTCATCATCTGCTTCTCCATCGGCAGCCCCTCTTCCTATGCAAATGTGAGGCACAAATGGCATCCTGAAGTTTCTCACCACTGTCCAAATGTCCCCATTCTTCTAGTGGGCACAAAGAGGGACTTGAGAAATGACCTGGAAACAGTTAAAAAGTTGAAAGAGCAGAGCTTGGCTCCCACTACCCCGCAGCAGGGGACTTCACTGGCTAAACAAATCGGGGCAGTCAAATATTTGGAGTGCTCGGCATTGAATCAGGAGGGTGTTCGGGAGGTGTTTGCTGAAGCAGTCCGTGCAGTTCTGTATCCTGTGACAAAGAAGAACACGAGGAAATGTGTCCTATTGTAGTTACCTTGGGTGATGGATGTTGGTGTTGAGTAGAATCTTGGAGGGCTTTTTAATGAGTTAAACTGAAGATTTTCATCTTGCACTAACAGCTCTAAGCAGAAATGGTTTATACAATGAATATTCTTGCAGTCTTACTGCTTCAGGGAAACTGAAACAGAACAGTCCTTTTTTTCCAACTGAGAGGTCAAATACCTATTTTACTTCTAAAGTTCCAGTCTCCAGCTTCTCCAGGGATCACCTGGCTTCTGTCCTTATTTTAGTGGAGGAAAATAAAAGAGGAGACTCCTTTGAAGCCACTTCTTTACTAGATAGCCATCAGTTACTAGGTTTGCTGAAAAGCACAAATTCTGATAAACCCTGCTTTAAGTGTAGCTGCTGCTTTTCCCATCCTTTATTTACTGATCGAATTTGTTTTACAAACAGAAGTCTGGCTGTCCCATTGTTTTGTCAATTTAAAGCTTGAAAACGATTTGTTTACTTGCAAAAATGCCTGAAATAGTACTGAGATTCACCTTTAGTGAACTGTGATTGTTTATATGAAGAGTTGGTATAAGGCATGGTTAATGCAGTGAGCAAGACCCAGGGAATACCTTCAATGACTTGTTAATAGACGCAGGAGCTGATTTCTCCTCATGTAAATAACTTAGAATAATGATGAATCACTCAAATGAGTGACTGTCATAGTTTTGAGTTGGAGAAGTGGAAGAGTAGTTCAGATGCAAGTCTTCCATAATCTTCTAAACTGAGATTTTATTTCACTGTCCAAAGAGACTCTGCACCCTGAGAATAAAGTTTTAGCAGTTACCTTCCCGGGCTGACTGAGATATTTGGGATGACACTTCCCAAAATGAGATTTTCAGTGTAATCTCTTTGATGAATCCCAGAGACTTGATAGCAGCCCGTTTGCTCTCGAGGAATTAATTGCTTCACTTCTTGGGTCTACCACCTGAGATTTTTATGGCAAATTCCTTTGCTGTTTTTCTGTGAGAACGCTGACAGAAAATTTGGAGGTTCTGTTTACAGGAACCCATGTTTCTTCCTGTTTTCAGTTCAGTCTGTAATGGTTAGCCAGTCACTGGATAGGATTACCTGGGCAGTTTTTTTCCTCTCTACTGGATGCTCAGTTATTATGAACTCTTTTAACTGAAGTTCTATTTGCATACTTTTTAACTTTCTTTAGCAGCTTTAGTAAGTGGCAGCTGGGTTTTATTTTCAGGATGTGCACTGTTCTTTATGTGTGGTTCCGGGACCAGCTGAGGAGTGAGCGCATGAAACCTTCCTTAGACTTAACCTTCCAGCTCGATGGTATGAAAGCAGCATGCTTCAAAGATACTTTGTGTGAAACCAGTGGTGCTGGACTGGGCTTTGTTGTCTGAAGTTGACAGTGCTGTCTTTGTCTGGCTGCAGCCTCAATTGGTCATTCAGAACTTGCTTTCTTGTGATTCCCACACATGCAAAACTGCACTGGTGTATAGCCTGGTCAGAAAAAAAAGCGCCTCATTTTAGCAAGATAACAGAAAATACATCAACAAGGTTATTAGGGATCTTGTGTTAATTTGAGCTTGCTTTATCTGATGCTAGCAAAAATACCAGGTGGATAAAAATGTTTTTATTTGTGCCCTAATTCCACTATTTGAAGAGGATGTGCCTTTCTTCAGCTGGTGTAACTGATGCTGATGCTAACTGCAGTTCTTGTTTATCTGGGATATGCTCATCCTGGTACTGCTTTAACCATAGATTATAAATTGCAGTTAATCCAAATACTGGTACCTGTGGTTAGTGAACCAACACTGAGATCCAAACCTTGCCTGAGCTCAGGCAGTACCAAAACACCCCTTCTGTGGGACGTTTGCAGAAGCCCTGCAGACTCTGCATGTTTGTCTTCACCAAGTGCCATTGCCTGGAGTGTCTTTGTGTCTTTTGCACTTGTAGAGGAAGTGCTGTTCCAGATGTGGTTGTGCCGCAGCGCCCTGAAGGCGGTGAGGGTTTAGAGTATTTTGTGAGATAACCTCTACTTACCACGTTCTGCCTTTGCTTTAGCTGCAGGCCTGTAGTGTGGGCTGGGCTTGCAGGCAGCAATTAACTCTGTGCCTTGTAATTCAAGATTATTTTCCGTAGGTAAATTTCAGTAACTGAGTAAATAGACTTTACCATGTTTAAAATGTATTTATTTAAGCCAGTGCACACGGTTTGTTTTAATGCTGGTCAGATGTAAATCAACTGTCTAGTTACCCTGGTGCAAGCCCTTAACCTTTGCTTTATTCAGAGATGTACTTTTTAAAGTCTGTGACATGTTTGAACTAGTCTTAAGAGGTGCCTGTTATTGAAATTAAAAGTCTACTTTTTTTTTTTGGCTACATATACTTGCAGTTTTGTACTGAAGCTACTACTGTTTTAAAAAGTTTTTACTTTTTTATATACTGAAATCTTTTAGTTCTGTGTCTTTTGTGGTTATTCCTAACTGGATTACAAGAATTTTGTGGAGAAGAAATCTTGTGAGCAAGTATTATTGCACAACCCCTGCCCTCCTGTTTCTGTAGGCTCACAAACAGCCATCCTGGTGTGAACTGGAAAAGAGTATGGAGAGATAAAATTCAACTGCTTAATCAATGTATTTGAATTGGTTGCATTATTGATTGCATTACGCTAGAACACTTTATCCCCATTTAGATCACTTAGTAAATGGATTGCACAACAGTGCTGAGGAGAACACCACGATAGTGATGAAAATGAGCAGAGAGTGAACTTTGAACACCATCAAAAGCTTTTTGCTGACTTTGGAGTTCCTGGTTATTTAGATGCTTTGTATTTCTGTCACTTCCTGCCAGGAGTAAGAGTCCTGGCTGATAGCTGGTTTCTTCCAGCCCCTGCTTTTCCTGAGGATGAGCTTCAGGAGCTCAGGAATCCAGTGAGCTTCTCCATTCAGTGGGCATTCTCCACTTGCAATCTTCCTGCCTTTTTTTCCCCCCGGCAGTTTTTGGTGCATTTTATTGTACTTAGTCCAGTGCTTCAGTCTACAATCAGTTCTGTTTCTCCCATGTTCTGTTTTTCTTCTGTGGGCAGTTGACAAATACAGACTTCACCTAATCCCATGGCTGGATTTTATCTTGTTTTGGGAGATCAGAAAAGCTGGTTAAGCTGTGTGGGTTTCCCAAACTGCTCGAAATCCTTCAGTTTGTTACTGAACAGAGACGCAGTGTGTATGTCTTAATTTACAGAAGAGACTCACTGTGAAGAGACAGATTTTAATCCTCCAGATTGTGATTGATTTCTGAAATATTTGTGGTTCTTTTAAAAATACAGCTGAAGCTGAGCAGTCCGGGAATTCTGCGTCCAAAGGATGTTACGAGGCGTGCTAAGGTGTGGAAGTGCTTTCTTCAGTTTACAGCTGTAGCTATTTCTGTGAAATTTAAACTAGAGGAGCCTCACCGTGCTTTGTTTCCAAGTGCTAAACCCCACTCTGTAGAACCCTTGGTGCTGCTGGGGCTGCCCCCGATGGATGCAGGGTGGGCATCCAGGACCACCCGCCCGAAGCGTGGTACTGATACACATACACTGGCAACTTGATTTTATACTATAAAATAATTTGTATCACATCTAACAGTTTTAAAGGATTTTTTTTTTTTTTAATTTATGCGTAATTACGTCATAATAAACCTTTCCTCTCCTCTGTGGCTGTTGCATTAACTCGCCCTGCTGTTTTTTTTGTACCCCACCTGCTCCTGTGGAGGTTTGGGTTGCCAAAACCAGCTGTTGACCACATGGATTTCCCCCCTCCCGAGAGAGAAGGAAAAGAAGTGCCACAAGAAAATTGTAGTAAAAGTGTATATATATATATATTCACAAATATTAGAGTTATATACAATTAAACAGTATGAATGTACAGAACAGGAATCCCAAACAACCCCAAAAAGGGAAAAGGGGGGAGAGGGAAAGGGACAAAAATGGGGCTGTTGTGGGGGCGGTGGGGCTGTTTTGGGACTGTTTTGGGACTGTTGTGGGACTTGTGGGGCCTGTTCTGGGGATTTTGTGGGGGTGTTTTCTGGCTGTTTTGGGGCTGTTGTGGGGCTGTTCTGTTGTGGGGCTGTTGTGGGGGCTGTTTTCTGGCTGTTTTGGGGCTGTTGTGGGCCTGTTCTGGGGCTGTTTTGAGCCTGTTGTGGGGGCTGTTGTGGGGGCTGTTTTGGGCCTGTTGTGGGGCTGGTTTGGGACTGCTGGGCCTGTTTTGGGGCTGTTTTGGGCCTGTTTTGGGGCTGTTCTGGGCCTGTTGTAGGCCTGTTCTGGAACTGTTTTCTGGCTGTTGTGGGCCTGTTGTGAGGCTGTTCTGGGGCTGTTGTGGGGGCTTTTTTTGGGCTGTTGTGGGGCTGATTTGGGCCTGTTCTGGGCCTGTTTTGAGGTTGCTCTGGGGGCTGTTCTGAGCCTGTTCTGGGGCTGTTGTGGGGGCTATTTTGAGCCTGTTTCGGGGCTGTTCTGGGCTGTTTTCTGGCTGATTTGGGCCTGTTGTGGGCCTGTTGTGAGGCTGCCGGGCCGCGCGGGGGCGCTGCGGGCGGGGCCGCTCCCAGGCCCGGTCCCGGTCCCGGTCCCGTTCCTGTTCCTGTTCCTGTCTCTATTCCCGTTTCCCGTTCCCATTCCCATTCCCATTCCCGGGTCCGTGTCGGTGTCGGGTGGCGATGTCGGACTCGGAGAGCGAGGAGGATGGGGACGGCGGCCGCGCAGAGCCCTTCTCGCTGGCCGGGTTCCTCTTCGGCAACATCAACGAGGCGGGGCAGCTGGAGGGGGACAGCGTGCTCGACAAGGTAGGGCCGGGCCGCGGGGGACTGGGGTGTGCTGGGATGTACTGGGGTGTGCTGGGGTACTTTGGGTGTGCTGGGGTGAACTGGGGTGTACTGGGGTGTGTTGGGAGAATCGGGGTGTGCTGGGGTGAAGTGGGATGTATTGGGGTGAACTGGGGTATGCTAAGGTGAACTGGGGTATGCTGGGGTGGACTGGGGTGTGCTGGGGTGAACTGGAGTGTGCTGGGATGTACCGGGATGTGCTGGGATACTTGGGGGGTACCGGGATGTACCAGGATACTCAAGGTGAGCCGGGGTGACCCAAGGTGTACTGGGGTGGACTGGGATGTACTGGGGTGCTTGGAGTGCACCAGGATGTACTGGGGTGACCCGGGGTGTGCCGGGATGAACTGCGATGACCCAGGGTGTACTGGGGTGCTCGGAGTGAACTGGGATGTGCTGGAGTGATCCAGGGTATTTGGGGTGGCCTGGAATGTACTGTGGTGAACTGGGATGTACCAGGGTGATCCAGGGTGTACTGGGGTGACTTGGGATGTACTGGGGCGACCCAGGATATACTGGAGTGCTGGAGGTGACCTCAGATGTACCGGGGTGAACTGAGATGTGCTGGGGTGACCCAGGGTGTACCGGTGTGATTGGGGTTGTTCAGGGTGACCTGGCGTGAACTGGTATGTACTGGGGTGACCTGGGATGTACTGGGGTGCTTGGGGTGCTCTGGGATCAGCTAGGATGACCCAGATTGTACCAGGGTGGTTGGGGTGACCCAGGCTGTTCTGAGGTGCTTGGGGTGACCTAGGATGTATTGGGGTGAACTGGGATGTACTGGGGTGCTCAGTGTGTATCTGGGTGTGCCAGGGTGCTTGGGGTGATCCAGGAAGTACCAGGATGGATGATCTGGGATGCTCAGGCTGCACTGGGATGCTTGGGGTATCCTGGGATAATCAGGGTGGGCTCCGGGTCGGGACCCAGCAGGCGACCACGGGACTCACCCGGCCTTAGCTGCTGGAGCCTCCCAGCTCTGTCTCCCCAGGAATCCAAGAAGCACCTGGCTGGGCTGGGCGTGCTGGGCCTGGGCAACCTGATCACAGAGATCACAGCCAGCGAGGAGGACAGCCCCGAGAGCGAGGGAGCACACCTGGATGAGGAAGGTTTGGCACTGGGGTACTTGGGGGTAAAGAGCAGAGGGGCTGCAGGGTCAGAGCTCTTGCTGGGGAGAAGAAAAGGCACCCAGATCTTCAGGGCCTGCAGGGAATATCATGATGTTACCTGGTCAGAGAGCCTCTATCAAAGGCCTTGCCTTCTCCTGCTTGTCAGACTGAATCCCACAATATCTCCTGGTCAATTTTATGCTTGTTCTCTTTAAATTTTTAGAAGTTTTTTAACTTGTCTCTCCTCCTTCACAAGTAAGTTTAGTCTGTGTTTGCCTCTGCATTAAAGAAGCTTGTTTAGCACGCAGGTTTCAGTGCCTTTTTCTTTACTTAAGTTGCTGAACAGTTTCACTGAGTAAGTGATAGATGCTCCATGTGCTAAAGTTGGTTACTTTCCAATCATTAGGGGAAGTTCAAAGCTATGGAAGTTTTGGTTATAACAAGGGGAAAAGTACTTGGGTGTTTTTGCTCCTCTAAGTAAAGGAACCTTTGGAAAGGATTCATGTGCACTTAGGGAAGTCTGCAGTTAGTAATATATATTAGGGTAAAGTTTTGTGTGATGGGGTTTCTTTTCTCCCCAGGCTGGGTTAAGAGCACTGAAGATGCTGTTGATTACTCAGACATCACTGAAGTGGCAGAGGATGAGAGCCGTCGGTACAAGCAGGCCATGGGCAGCCTGCAGCCAGCTCGAAGGCCAGGTAAAAAGGGGATCAGCATTACAGCTCTCCCTCTAGGAGGTATTATCCCCTGCAGAGAATACCCAATACCTGCTCATATTTCTCTAACCTGTGTTCTTATGGGTATGCAGGAGGTCAAGTGCCTCTCGAGCTACTAAAAAATAGCAATATGGTCCTTGTTTTCCAAGAGAGACACTTCAGTCTTAGTGTCTTCCTCCTGTTTTACTGTTCCTTTTTTTTTTCTGGGATGACTTTCTGCAGAAGCCAGTTTGGTTCTGTTGTTTGTCCCAGGTATCTCTGTCTGGTCTAGAACAGACCTTCAAAAATGTGCAGCTTTTCCCTTTCAGTAGCTGCTGGTGCAAATGCTAAATCTTTGCATATTCCTTAAAGCTGCTTTACCCTTAACCTTTCTGGTGACAGATTGGGGTTAGTGGGATACAAAGGTGATTTGGACTTTTTAACCACATTTTTCTTCTCTAGCAGCTTTATTTGCTCTGCAAAGTGTGAACAAAAGGAGGTCATAGCAGAATATGTACACATATATTTTAGGTGCTTCAGTCACCTTTATGTCAGCTTATCTTTTTCCCTCCTTCTCATTCTTTCTTAAATTCCCATCCTGCAAATGAGTTTGTGCAGGAAGCTGAACTTGTAGGAGTTTTACAAGATAAGAATGGTGTCCTTGCCATCAGGTTGAGATAAGTGGAAGGGATGCCTGGTTTCCTTTTATTACCTGCTTAATAAGTAGTCTTGTCTGCTGCCTGGTTAGATGAAGATGAGGATGATTACGATGCTGACTGTGAAGATATCGATTCCAAGCTGATGCCGCCACCACCACCACCTCCAGTACCTGGAAAAAAAGAAGATGAAAAGGATGCAGCTGCCACTGGTGAGTGAGGACTTTCTTCTTCTCTCTGGCAATGTGAATGTCTGAAGGAGGCAAAGGCTGCTGTGCAGCAGTTCGTTCTGCAGCAAGGACCACACATCATCCAAAACCAGTCTGCAGACTGCGCCTAAAGGTCAGTGTCTGTCCTGAGATGTGGTGTTACAGGATTGTCTGAAGTGTGGGGTGAAGTATTGTGTTGTTGAAATACTGATATTGACAATGAAACTGCTTTTTTATCTCATCCTCTCAGTTATGGCTGGGAAATGCACCTGGAACGCTTAGGATAAAATGAAAGGTTAAACCAGAATGGTACTCATAACGCCCGCAAAGGCTTAACTTTTGCATAAGTTGGTATAAACAGTAGATGTGGCATTATGGGGTTTTGCTAGGGGAGAGGGAGGAGAGCTGTTTGTTTATAAGCTGCTTGTTCTATTGTAGTATCTGAAGATGGAGACGGTATCATTTTGCCCTCCATCATTGCTCCTTCCTCTGCTGCCTCCGACAAGGTGGATTTCAGCAGCAGCTCTGATTCTGAGTCAGAGATGGGACCTCAAGAATCCAGGCAGGCAGAATCCAAGGAAGGCAAACTCACACTTCCTCTTGCAGGAATCATGCAGCGAGATGCTACCAAACAGTTGCCAAGTGTTACAGAGCTCTTCCCAGAATTTCGACCAGGCAAGGTATTGTAAGAGATACGTGGAAGAGATGTGTGTCATGTAAGCCCTCTAAATATGAATTGTACAGTGCTAAAGGGTATGTACTAAGTAATTGCTTAGATGTTCTTGCTCACTCAATGCTTTCTTTAGTTTCTGTGTGCTTTTGTTTCCAGATTGCTTAATATTTAATACTTTTCCTGCCATTTGCAAGAACCTCTTAGAAAGCATCCTGTAAAATCGGGGGGTGAATGTTTTGCTGTTCTGTAAGACCACAGAGCTGTTGATTTGATACTTTTGCCAGTTGATTAAAAAACAGTTCTAATCTATCTGCTTTCTGGCTTTTCTGGCAAATCCTTGCTGCTTCTTTTTGTGTTCTCCTGAACCTGGTGTGCTTTTCCTGAAACAATTTGTGATCTGTATCCTTTACTTAATTTTCCCTCAAAACTTCTCTGAGTATAAATCAGAAGTCAGCTCACTAGCAAGTTGCTGAAAGAATGGTCGGGTTTTGCTCAAAACTAATTCATTACAAGACTTCCCTAAATGCTCCCAAATAGAAAATGTAGTCAATGTATTTCAGTAATTATTTTGAAAGTTTTAAAGCTGTGAAGAGGAGAAGAAAGGTAGGAGGAGAAGGAAGACAAAGATGACTTTATAGTTGCCAAACAGATGGTTGTGACCAAGGATAACTTGGTTTTATATATGCCCCAGTTACAGGCTTTATGTAAGGAGCTGAACAATTTGCATTATGAAAGGCCAGATGAGACTCTAGCGCAGATGTTTCCCTTCTCAATGCTCTCTTGGCTTTTGCAAACTTGGTGTTTCCAGTGCTGCTGTGTTTTGTAGTAGCTGTGTTCATTTCAGAGACTGGTTCAGTGCTGAACGTGCCCAGTGGGTGCAGAAATCAGTGTGAGTAGTTAATGCTGAGCACTTTTCATAAGTAATTCATGAGCACTAGAGCTGGCCTAAAACCCTATAGATTTTGCTGTGAGGGTGGGTTGATGTGTGCATGCTAATGTGGTATTGTTTTTCTTGAGGAAACCTCTTAAAATAGCATGTGCAGAAGCAGATTGCTGTGTTTCATTAAACCATTAACAGCTTAACGTTGCCTGAGACTTTTGCCCTTCCTGAAGGGTCACTGAAACTGCACAAAGGGTTTATAAGTAATCTGGGGGAGTTTTGGGAGGAAATATAACATGGATGTAGGCAGAAATGGATGGAGAGGTCATATAAACATTATTTCCTTTGAGGATGAGTGTAACAGTTAAACAGGGAATATCAATAGGATGACTCTGGTACCAATCTTTGGTTCTACTTCCTGTTTCCTAAATGTCAGTTACTTTGGGAATAATGCTCTTCCTCTTTACAGGAGAGCTTAGACTAAAAAACTTTGGAGTGCCTTAAAACCAACAATCATAACCATAGAAGGAACATAATAGGAAGTTTATCATTGTCATTAGTGCAGGTTTTGGAGGTATGCAGTGTAGGAGAAATACATTATGATGGAAATAAAAATCAGGCTATTATTCCTGGACTGTGTTGTTTGTCTGTTTGCTTAAGAAATCTCTATATAACTCTCTTTTAGCTTGTCTCTTTTGCTAATAATTTTATCAACTCTTCTTCAACCTCCATCTTTCTGAAGATTGTGGATTGTTCAAAATGAAAATCAGTGATTTCCAGGTGGTATCTAACCACATGGCCAATATGTAAAGGCAATCTTCCTTCTTCCTGAGTTTCTTTATGTTTGAAATTAAGAATAAATCCTTCTGAAAAGGAAGAATCCACCAAACAGATCAGAAACTTCTTTTTTAACCTGAGCGCAACCAAGAGGTTGTTGATTGCATTGGGAACTGGGATTGTAGTACAGGCCAAGCTTCTGAATTTCAGAGTACTCTCTTTCATTACTGTTCTTGAGGTGAGGGCAAGGCAGAAAAGCATTCCACAGTGTCTTTTTTTTTCTCTAATGCCCTTGTTTTGTTCTTGTTTTAGGTGCTGCGTTTCCTGCGTCTCTTTGGCCCTGGAAAGAACGTCCCGTCGGTCTGGAGGAGCGCCCGGAGGAAACGCAAGAAGAAACATCGGGAGTTGGCACAAGAAGTGCAGATACAGGAGGGTGAAGTTGTGGTTGAGAGTGGAGTGGAAGGAAAATCTCCTTGGGAGTATGAGTTTGCTGCTCCTCCCCCTCCTGAGCAGTGCCTTTCAGATGATGAGGTGGGATATCTGAGACTTAGAGAGGGTCACCAGCTGGTGCTGGGGGTAGTGGTGGATTGGACAGCGACTTTTAGAGGAAAGAGTTTTTCCCTCAAGGCAAAACTAGAGAACAGAGTTGGCTTGTATTCCAGCTGTGCAGCAACTCTTCTCCAAATACTAGGCAGTGACTTCAGGTGATTGCTTCTTACTGAGAAGGCTGCATCCATGGTACAGGATCAATAGGAGAGCTTATCCTCTTTGTATCAAGAAGAAATCTCTGGGTTCTTGGAAGTCTAATTGCAGAACATTCTTAAGGCAGCTAGTAAGTATGGAAAAGAACTTCTTAGAAATACTTTTCTTCAACAAGAATAAGCTGGGAAACCTGGAAGGAAGAAACCTCTTACTGACACTTTAGACAGACCATCAGTGTAACCATTCTCTCCTTTGCTGTGCTTCAGATTACCATGATGGCACCTGTGGAATCCAAGTTTTCCCAGTCAACTGGTGACATAGACAAAGTGACAGATACAAAGCCCAAGGTGGCAGAGTGGCGCTATGGCCCAGCACAGCTCTGGTATGACATGCTGGGCATCCCTGAAGATGGCAGTGGGTTTGATTATGGTTTCAAGCTGAAAGAGAAGAGCGAGCCGGAAGTTAAAGGACACACAGATGAGGGGGTGAGAGGGGAACTGTGGGTGTGTGTGTGGGGATTGCTGCACAGTGACAGTTTGGTGATGGGCTGGTGGATATTTGTGCACCCTGCAAAATGAGGCTTTGAATTTTCCTTCTTCAGTTTGAAAGGATGAAGCCAATTCAGGTCTTCCAGTAATTGTTGTTTCCTTCCAGGATGCAGAGTCGGTGAAAGAGAAGGATGATCTGCTAGCTGATGAGCACTTCCTTATGGTGACACAGCTCCAGTGGGAGGATGATGTCATCTGGAATGGAGAGGATGTCAAGCACAAGGGGACTAAGACACAGCGTGCAAGTTTGGCAGGCTGGCTGCCATCGAGCATGACTAGAAATGCCACTGCTTACAATGCCCAGCAAGGTAATCAGTGGTCTGGTATGGATTTTACTTGCTCATCACTTGCCCAACTACGGCATGTAGGACAATTGTACATGTGCAATTGCATGTCTCAAATACAGAACATGATTTTTCCTGTCAGGGAATGCTTTTTTGGCAAAATCACAGCTCCACTTAAAATTCTGACTCTGCAAAACCAGAGTAGGTACGTTCTACTGAAAAAAGAAAGCCCATACCAGCTCTGGCTTTCTTCTCTCCTTGTGGAATACCAGATAATGTAGATTCCATCTACATTAATTAGTATCAAGCAATGCTACTCATAGGATTTCCTCTTTTTGTAGACTAAGGGAATTTTCTTTGTAATTTTTTTTTAATTGGAAGAATTACGTAGAAGTCTTCTGAAGTTTCTCCTCAACCAAAAATGGTATTCTGTTTTTGCTAGATAGGGACTAATAATTCTTACAAGCTTCAGACTTCTTTTAGACACAGATGCATTTTAAATTGAAATTGGTCCTGTAGAATGAATGTTTGTCATCTGTTTGTTATATCTTATCCTGCTTCTACAAGGAAACACTAATGCGAATGTCAGATCTTTATTGGGTACTAGTGTCAAACCTTTAATGTTCAGCTCTGAGTACAAGACACTGAAGCATTGGGCAGGTGAATTGAAGATTGCTTTTTATAACTATATTTTTTTTAACATATATATTTTTATAGCAATTTCTCATGTCAGCACAGTTGTACCTGAGCTCTCCCAGCCTGGGGTTGCTGTATTTGAGTCCCGTCAAAAGCTGCAGTAATATGTTAAACATGATTTGTCTGTTTGTTTGTGCCTCCCACAAGCATTAAGTAAGGTGACATAAGTGGGCTGGTCTGTCCTGGGAGAAGCTGCCTCCAGAGAACAATTCCTTGAGGTCTGCACAGCCATCCTTTTTCTGTAACAGTTTCACATAAGACTCGGGAGGTTGCTCAAGGTCAGACCAGGTGCTCTGTCAGTGACAACTCTCTGCTCAAGGCCTCTCACCTTTACAGGGACTGTATAAACTAATGATACTTTGGGATCTGAGCAGAAGGCCCACCAGGCTGGAAATGACCCTGCATGCAACCCCCAAGTTCTGGTTTAAGGCACTGCAGTGCTCCCTGAGCCTCCCACTCAATCTAACCTTACTTTTGTTTCCCTTTTCTCCAGGTTTGAACCGCAGTGGCTCTTTGCTCAATTCACCAATTCCACTAGCACAGAAACCCAATGTAGCAGGAGTCCTGGGGTTAGCAAAGTGCAAAGAAAAGGCCCCCGAACAGCAAGGTAATGAGGGGATCAATCTTTGGCCCTTAAATAGGTGCATGTGACTCGTGATTCTATGGTAGAAGGGCTACTTGTCTGCTCTAAAACTTCTAGAGACCTTATTTCATTCTTGGAGGTTGTTTTTCAAGTGTTGATAAAGCTCCAACTTGGGGCTCCGCTTCCTCTTTGATTCCAAGATGAATTTTCTCTTGCCTTTTTGAGTTCCTGCCTCAGAAAGCCCTGAAAGGTGGGGAAGGTTGAAGGAATAAGATGTGGGGATGGACTCTAAAATAGTTTGCTGCCAAGGCTGTGTATAAAACTCTCAAGGGTTCTATCTTATGATTGTTGCAGTTTCCCTGGATGAAGACAAGCCCTGGTACTCTATTTTCCCAATTGACAATGAAGAGTTGGTGTATGGTCGCTGGGAAGACAATATTATCTGGGATGATCAGGCAATGGAAACCTACTTGGATCCCCCTGTCTTAACACTTGATCCAAATGATGAAAACATAATTCTAGGTATGTTTGTGGCATCCAGAAATTTGCCTCGAGTGGGAAAAAACAAGGGGAAATGGAAGCAAGGGTTTATAATTGCACTGTAATGGAAATAAATGAACTGGGGCAATATTTATGGCCTTTCTTTGAAGATAATTTGTGAGTAATCAGAGGCCTAAGCAGAGGGCAGCAACACTAATAACTTTTAATGATGTGGTGTATGCTTTAAGCTTCAAAGTTAAAAGGACTAACGGGAAAGGAAAAATTAATGCCCTGAAACTTAAATGTAACATCTGACAATCTGAGTCTGCCTGCGTTTTAGAGGTGACTGTGTTAATTTTCCTTTCATGCATGTTGGTAGAGAAGTAAACCACAGACCAGCCCATGCCATTCTCCTCATTACTTGGGTTCAGAGCCTGAAGAAACAGATTCCTTAAGCCTCTTTCAGACTACTAATGGCACATGAGAGCAATGACTTTGTGCAATACCTCTCATCATTTTTGGTGCTGCTGCAGTCTGGTACTGAGCTTGACTTGAATGTGTGATTTGTTTTGATATTTGAATGAATCCCTGCTTATACTGCCACATGATGGAGAGGTTTTTATCTTATTTGGACCGCTAAAATAAATAGATCTGTGTCTTAGTAATACTCAAGCAACATTGTGTAATTTAAGGATAGGCATATCTTGCTACACTTTTATATGGCCTGGATTGCATTTTCTGCCTCAGGAAAAGGGGTTAGTTCTAAGAATTTCAATATGTTTTGATTGGAATGTTTTGGTATTGGCCAACAACCCTGAAAATCAGTCTTAATTTGAGCCTGGTTAGGTCAAGACAAACAGACTCACAGTACTTTCTTTCCAAGACTGAAATACACCACAGAATTGCAGACGTTTGTACAAATAGTATCAAAGGTGAACCCATAGTTATTTGTATAGAGTGATTTGTGCACAGAGTTGAAAATAGCATTTACCAAGCCTGTGTCACTGGGCCCTGCTTCTCATGTGAGAATCATACTTGGAGAGTCCATGCTTCACAAATTGCTGACTTTTAAAGTTCATACTGCTTTCCTGGAATGTTTCAGGAATCCCTTTGGGTTCAATCCATATTATCTTTGGATTCAGACTCACTCTCGTGTTGTATAAATGTGGAGAAGATAAGGATTATTATTAATACATGTAGTTTGCAAACAGTACTTGGACTCTTGTCACCTTGACTCTCAACTCCTTAGAATTGTTGTGGCAGGACAGGTGCTATTTCTTTTCCTTTCATCAGTTAGATTATTAGTAATTTTGTATTGAGCAGTGGATACCCCAAGCGATCCCCACAGTCACCCTCATCCCGCTGAAATCTACTCCCTGCTGAAGAAGGTAACATAGCTATTCAAGCATGGAGCTTTTCTGTGTTTGTTGAGCTTGTTTCATATTAACCTGTATGTAGAAAAAGGGGGACCAGTGCAGGAGGAGGGCAGTCGCCCCAGAAACTGAACTAAAGGACTGAAATGTCTGGGTCAAGGGGCAGCTCAAGAGGAGGTTGTGGTGCAGGAAAGGGAACAAACACCCCACAAGTGCAATTGCTTGTGTTTTCAGAAATTCCTGATGAAAAGGAAGAAATGACTTTGAACTCTCCATCCAAGGAGAACAAGAAAGAATCTTCTCTAAAGAAGAGCCGAATCCTGTTGGGAAAAACAGGTGTCATCAAGGAAGAACCACAGCAGGTCAGCATAAGCTTTAGCACCTTGTGGGCTGGGAATGATGAAGAAGGAGTGATTTTTGGGTTGGTTTTTTTGACACCTCTCTCTCTCTCTTTAAAATTGAATTAGAACATGTCTCAGCCAGAGGTGAAGGATCCCTGGAACCTCTCCAACGATGAGTTTTACTACCCTAAACAGCAGGGACTTCGAGGAACCTTTGGAGGCAACATCATTCAGGTAGTCACAGGAGTGTTCACTGTGGAGTGAGAGACAGCTGGAGTGTAGGAGATTTGTAGCTGAGAATATGATTTATGATTTGTAGAAAAACAAAATTTAGATTACAGCAGGTCAGTTAAGTGTTCAGGGGAGATATTTTTAATGTTTTGAACTAGCTTTTCTTGATTGCCACATCAAACAGGTTTAGGTGCTTGATCTTGCTGTTCCTACTCTATGCTTTTGTTTGCTGTCTCTTTCTATAGTCCTCTTTCTGAAGCAATAGTGAGAGAGGGGAAAGGAGTGCAGATTATCAAGAGGTGAAGCTGTACCGCTACTAATGTGTGTTTTAATCTGGATATTACAAAATTAACTTAGATAGTACTGAATTTTAATTACTGCTCACTAGCCCTAGGTTAGGAGGTGATTTTTTTAAAAGTCCTTCATTGTGGTATTCAGTGACTTTTTCTAATATCTCATCTGACTCCAGCATCTTCTGTAATGGGAAAACTGTATGTAATCCAAATGAACTTCTCTCCTACTCGTAGGGATTATGGCTTTACATTTAGTTCCTAGTTAATAAAAATTGAGTACCAGTTGAAATAGTAAAATTAAAACCATCTCTGTACACAAAGGAAGTATATATGGAAAACATGTGGAACTAAGCACTTTCTGTCAAAAGGCAACATGTATGACAGCAAGTGAATTTCAGTGCACTCATGTTACTCCTACAAGACCTAAAGATACTGCTGGATTCTGTTAGGCAGGGTTTAACAGGGGAGGAGCGTGATCTTGGTTTTGAGATGATGCATGCCACTCTTAACAGAGATTCTGTTCCTGTGTTAGCACTCCATCCCAGCAGTGGAGCTGCGCCAGCCCTTCTTTCCCACCCATATGGGTCCCATGAAGCTCCGACAGTTCCATCGGCCTCCCCTGAAGAAGTACTCCTTTGGTGCCTTGTCCCAGCCCGGGCCCCACTCTGTGCAGCCTCTGCTGAAGCACATCAAGAAGAAAGCCAAGGTGCAGTTCTTTTTCTGCCTCTGGTGTCTCCTGGGGGCTCCCCCTGCACAGCAGACCTGTTGGGGGTGTGTTTGCCTGACCCTGTCCTGCCCCTGGCACAGATGAGGGAGCAGGAGCGCCAGGCCTCCGGAGGGGGTGAGATGTTCTTCATGCGCACACCACAGGACCTCACTGGCAAGGATGGGGATCTCATCCTCGCTGAGTACAGCGAGGAGAACGCCCCTCTGATGATGCAGGTTGGCATGGCAACAAAGATTAAAAATTACTACAAAAGGGTGAGTATGCACATCTTGGCTGCTGGACGGTGATTTTCCCTCTGCCTCTCTCTGAGTGCTAACTGCACCTTCATTGCACGTTGCAGAAACCTGGCAAAGACCCAGGAGCTCCAGACTGTAAATATGGAGAGACTGTTTATTGTCACACTTCCCCATTCCTGGGTTCTCTGCATCCAGGCCAGTTACTGCAGGTGAGAAAAACAAGCATGAAAACACAGATAAGTTGAATGTGGAGTAATAGGCAGAGTGCCTATTGCCTGCCCTTTTCATTTCCAGTTTGTGCCTCTTTGTTTACTGACAATAATTCAGTTCTTAGCTTTCTTTTTAAAACAATCTCTATGTTACACTTTTTTAATCGTTGTAGAAATTATAGAAATTGCAGGAACTGAATTTTTGATGCTTTTCTTTGTAATGGCATTAGAAATACTGTTAGAGAGTACTGAGTAAAAGGCCAAAGCTGCTTGAATATTGGAGAGTTCAGTAAACAGGTGTTGGAGGGGATAGAAAACATGGATTCATGGTCTAGGATCTGTGAGTGAAATCTTATGTATACTTCCTGCCAGTTGTCTGATGGATGCCAGTTACTAGTTCCACTCAGTCTAGTGCCTCCTTGGTGCTAGTTTAAACTATCTTTAAATATAAATAAATAAGTATAAAAAATATAACTACAATAAATATAAATAAACTTCAGTCTCTTTCTGCATTTGTTCTAGGGTTTTTTTCTGCTTTTGTTCCTCATCCTTGGCTATTCTCTGCATAATCAAGGAGTGTTCTGGCAGCACATCTATACAGATTGTGATATAAATGATGGTGTATCATTGCAATGAAGCTTGGGATTTTTTTTTGTTTCAGATCTTTTTTTGTAGATTGAATTACAGGAAATTTGATCAAAACTTGACTTTCGAACTTTATTGCTCTTCATAGGCATTTGAAAACAATCTTTTCCGGGCCCCTATTTATTTACATAAGATGCCCGAAACAGATTTTCTGATCATCCGGACGCGACAAGGATATTACATCCGAGAATTGGTGGATATTTTTGTAGTTGGTCAGGAGTGCCCACTTTATGAAGTTCCTGGTCCCAACTCTAAACGAGCTAACACACATATCAGAGATTTTCTGCAGGTAAGAGAAAATTTGGGGATCCTTGGAAGAAAATGAATGGCATAGGCCTCAGGTGGACAGCCTTGATTTGAGGAGCTCCTCGTCCTGCTATGACCCACTTTGTTTGTTTTGTTGTGAGAGAACTTCAGGAATTGGATGATAATTCTACAGGCCATTGTGGTTGTCATTTAGCTAGTGGTTTATAACATGCTGCTTCTGATTATTTGCATTCTATCTGATAAGTATATGATAGAGGCTTTTTATTAAACAACGGGTTACAGGATTATATAAAAGTGTAGGGAACTGAAGATGCTAAAATGAACTTTGAAGTGGTTGTACTTTATAAAATGATGGTTACATGGGTTTTATTAAGAGACAATTAAGCAATCTTAGAATTAAGAATCACAGTCCTATTACAGAGCACAGAATTAGAGTTGCTTCACAGGTCTTTGCTGATTTTCTAGATCTTATGCCAGTGAACCTTTGGGACTGTCCATGAGCATTCAAATAACCATCCCCAAATTCAGATTTTGGAGAAAATGTCTAGTAATTTGCTATGAGTTTAATCCAAAATTATTACTCAAGAGGTATTTGCAGAGCAGGAAAATCCCTGCTTTTCACAGACGAACGTTTCTAATGTGATAATTCAGAATTTCAAGATGAATATTTTTTACACTTCTCATTCTGAAAAATAGCTGAACCTGAAGGAGACACATGGCTTGGAAAACCAATGTAAATGTGTAAGAAACAATTGGTTTTAAGTAGAAAGTCTGAAGCAGCCCCTGGAAACAGCACTGTCTGTGCTGCCTTTGTGAGTTTGTTGTGTTTCTTCAGGCATCACAAAAGAGTCTTGTTTTGTAGGTTTTTATTTATCGCCTCTTCTGGAAAAGCAGGGACCGCCCCCGGAGGATTCGGATGGAGGACATCAAGAAGGCCTTTCCCTCCCACTCCGAGAGCAGCATCCGAAAGCGACTCAAGCTCTGTGCTGATTTCAAACGCACAGGTATTGAAACCTTGGACTTGGTGCTCAGCTCCTCTTGGCTGCTCTTGGAGTTCCAAACAGAGCAGGTCCTGATAAACCATTTTTGAAAACAGCTGCTTGAAGAACTAAAATGTAGTCTCATACAGGGGGTTTTGTTTTGATCTTTATAAAAGTACACATTTTTTTGGCACAGTTGTGCCTGATGCTGAGAAGTGACAGCAGTTCAGACATTTCTAATAACCCTTTGGGCAACCATTTACTTGTAGAGTAACAGCATACCGCACCAACACATACACATTCCCTTCCCTCTGAGTGTGGCTGTGTTATTTTGCAGGCATATCCGTGCAAATAAAAGCTTGTCCCACCTTTGTGAGTCCAGTAGTGCTCTGAGAGCCTGACTTTTGTCATTTTTGAATATGCAGAATGTTAAACAGATACTAATACAAAGCTTTTTAGGCCAGCCACAAGGAAAAGTAGTTTGAGGTGAGGAAGTGAAAGGTGGGTTAAATGCTTTTGGAATGTAGTTTATGCATTAGATGAGCATGAATGTATGAGAATTTGCTTACATAACAATTGCTGAGCTTAGAGAGTATTGATTTAGACAAATACAGAATTAAAAACCCTGTCACTTAGTGGTCCTAAATGTCATGAATTTGTCATACTTGCTCCTTTTGCCAGCCTTGCAGCAGGGTACCAAATCTTGAAATACAGTTAGGATTATGATGGCATCCAGCATGTGTGAGAAACTCCTCAGTGTTTGATCCGTGCATTTTTCAGGGATGGACTCAAACTGGTGGGTTTTGAAGCCGGATTTCAGGTTGCCAACAGAGGAGGAGATCAGAGCCATGGTGTCCCCAGAGCAGTGCTGTGCCTATTACAGCATGATTGCAGCTGAGCAGCGGCTGAAGGTAAACAGTCCTGGCAAGCAGTTCTGTGAAGGGTAACTCCTTCTGCCTAAAACTATTTTTACTATAAAGTAGGCAAATTATGTCCCTGGCTATTGTGCAGCTTGCTGAGTTCTCTGCTGCATAAAAAGGGAGTTTAGTTCTTAAAGAGAGAGACACTATATTCTTACCACCTATTATGTATGTATTGAATTAGCTGTCCTCAAAGGTGGCAAAGGGAAGGTACTAGAAAGGGCCTGTGTTTCAACCTGGAACTGCACAACATAAAGTAACCAGTATGTGATTGTGAGAGACACTGATTATTTTTTTTTTTGTAAGTGGAGTGCAGTATTTAGTTATGGAATTTGTGAAAATACTGGGCAGTTTGGCGTCTGTGATACTGTGGGTCACAGTGAATCTTACAACCAGCTGTCTGTGGAAGTGTGCTGGTTCAGCATGACAGGTCTCCACAGAGATGCTTCTAGTTGTCTCCCCAGTAACCTTTGTAAGACTTCAGGTTCTCATTTTTTCCCTGATGTTTCTCTGCAGGATGCAGGTTATGGGGAGAAATCCTTCTTTGCACCAGAAGAGGAGAATGAAGAGGATTTCCAAATGAAGATTGATGATGAGGTACCATCAGAGTGATGCATGAGTGTGCACGCCAATATATAAACCTTCATGGTAGGAGAGAAACAAGGTCTTTATATTTAAAGGGTACATTTAAAGTAGGATTCAGTGATTCAAATGTTCACACAACTTTCCTGGGAACTTTGCTGCCTTTTACCTGTCTTTGGGGATCCTTCTTGCCAGGCCTTTTCAGGACTAGGCTTTTTACTTTAAATGCCTTTTGTGAGTTACTTAGAACTTTGGTTACTCATTGGAGTTTTATCAGGGCCACGGGTGGATCAAGAAGTGGAATTCACCCTCATTATGTCAACTGGAAAATTCTCAACGTGACTGGAAGAATCCAAAATTAAAAGCTTGGAATTCTGCACAAATATAGCAGGATTCTGATTGTTTCCCTCCTTTGCTGGCAGGTGCGCACGGCTCCGTGGAACACCACGCGAGCCTTCATTGCTGCCATGAAGGGGAAGTGCCTCCTGGAAGTGACTGGTGTTGCAGATCCTACTGGTTGTGGTGAAGGATTTTCTTATGTCAAGATTCCAAACAAGCCAACCCAGCAGAAGGTACAATTCCCAAGGCTGGCTTGGCCAAGGAGCAATAACTGGAAAGTTATGTGGGAGAAATGGAGTAAATGCAGGACATTGGGAAGAGAAAATACCAGATGAGCTTGGGAAAGATTATTATGTGATGACATTAACAGGCTGAATTTTCCTCTGAACAGGATGATAAAGAACCCCAGCCAGTGAAGAAGACAGTGACTGGGACAGACGCTGATCTGCGCCGACTTTCTCTCAAAAATGCCAAACAGCTTCTGCGTAAATTTGGTGTTCCCGAGGAGGAGGTGAGCTTGCACCTGGAGCAAGAAGCAGACTTCCTCAATGGATTTAGCAGCTGATGGTGGAAGTGACATACACATTTCTACTCCACTCTGCTGTGGAAAGGAGTTGAGATACGTAGTGAGCTCCCTCAGTTGCATATCTGCCTCCCTCTTTCCAGATCAAGAAGCTGTCACGGTGGGAAGTGATCGATGTGGTCCGTACGATGTCCACAGAGCAGGCTCGCTCAGGGGAAGGTCCTATGAGCAAATTTGCACGTGGTTCCCGGTTTTCCGTGGCAGAACATCAGGAGAGATACAAAGAAGAGTGTCAGCGCATCTTTGATTTACAAAATAAGTAAGTTCTTATCTGATGTTTACAGCCTTGACCCCCACCCTGTCCCCACCTTAAAAGTGGAACACTGTGCATGCCTGGGGCTCACTGATATGTAGTGGTGTAGATGTTAATTCAGCTCTTTGGGGCCACAAAATATAGCACTGAGAATGAGGCCTTTGGCTGTTGAATCGAAACTTAGGGGTCAGCCTTATTCCCCTCGGTCTGTCTTGCTCTCACAGATCTTTTGGAAAGGAATCGCAGAGTGTGACACTTACAATGACATGAGATGTTCTTCTGTTCCACAGATCGGTAGTTCACCACCCCATTTCTTTCCCTTCTTTGTTGCCTTCCTTCTTTCTTCCCTTTTTTTGTTTTATTATGAGCAGTTTGCCACCTCCATCTGGGGTAGCAGCTACCAATTCTATGTCCTATTCTTTAGAACTGCCAGAAGAATTCATACGTTATTCCTTGTTTTGGCCCAAGACCTGAGAGTGGTGAGGAAATACAGTACTGTTGATGGAGAAGAGATCAACTCGTTGTAGAAGAATGGCTTGGAACAATTTGATCTTTTAGACATGGGGATTACAAGGAGGACTGGGAAGGGACTGTATTATGCCTGTTCTTGTAGTAGTAATTTGCAACATTAATTTTCAGACTTTTGCATCATTTTTTACCTTTGTATTTCTGGGAAAGTAACAGGCTCATTTTTTAACTTTTTAATTGGGGGGGCAACATTAACTGACTTTCAAGGTGCCTCCTATTTCAGAGTTCTGGAATCCACTGAGATCCTGTCAACAGACACAGACAGCAGCTCAGCTGAAGACAGTGACTTTGAAGAGATGGGAAAGAATATTGAGAATATGTTACAGAACAAGAAAACTAGTTCTCAGCTCTCTCGGGAAAGAGAAGAGCAAGAACGAAAGGAATTGCAAAGGATGCTTCTGGGAGAAGACAGTGGCAATGACAAAGAGAGGGGCAAAAAGGACAGGAGAGACAAAAAGGGGCTGTGTAAGTAACTGCAAACACCAGAACTGTGCCTGGGAATGGATGCAGAACGTTGTGTCAGGCTGCAAAATATGCTGATCTGGCCTCTCAAAAGAGTATGCATTTCTTACAGGAAGAATGTATACACGTGCTTATCTGAGGATTCTTCCTTCTCTTGAGCAGTTACTGGCTGAGCTGAAAATGCATGTGAAGTGTTTTCTTAGCCCCATGGCTTTTGTTTATTTTGAACTATAAACTTACTCTGGTATTTCTTTAGATACTCACTGCTGCTTGCTGCTTAAGTTTCCCTTTTTTTTTTTGGGTGGAGCTGTTTTTCAGTATTTTTCTCAAGATAGGTTCACAAATAGTTCCTGCAACCAACTTATGGTTCTCTAATTGGATCTTATGTGTAAACACAGCTCTGTATGTGAACAGATAGGCACAATCTGCAGCTTGATAGCAGTGTCTGTTACACTGTGGGCTGTGTCAGTGTGTCTGCCAGAGTTGGATCTCCTGCAGATGTGTTTATTTTAAGTGCATTCCAGCACAGACCTTGACATGTTTCCCAACTGGCAGGTAAAATGTTTGACCTATGAATGAACTTCTCTCTGTGTGACAGTGGTCATGACCTCAGTTCACTTGTTGCATGCGTGTGAGCAAAGCTGAGCTCTGTGGTATCTGGATCAACATTATTGTTGCCATTTATTTTGATTTGGAATAAATCACTAGTAGATAATTACTGGAATGGTTTTGTAAGGGCTATGTGGAAGATTTCCTGATGATTGTTGCCTTATGAAAAGATACCCAGTGTTCTTTTGAACAAAACCTCTCAACCAGAATTGTGAATGGTGCTGGAAGGATTCTGTGGTCACATGAGGCAAGGTTAGCTCACTGGTTGGAATGCTCCTTGGAAAGCTGGATAATAACTGACCTTCAGCTTCTGCCAAATATCCATACCTGTGATGAGAACCACTGCAATCTGTCTTCAGGGTCATGCTGCAGTTGCCTTGCAGGTTGTACTTAAAGACCTGTTGGTCCTTGTTGGCTGTAGCTGTTCCTTCTGGCTTTATAATCCACGTGGATAATTTGGTATCTTACCTTTGTTTACACCTTGATCCATGTCATGTTAAGAGAACATGAACAAGCCAAGGAAAGACTTCTGTTGCTCAGGTTTTCCTTCATTTGTGTCTTGGAAGTCTTTAAGCCAAAACTATCTGCCGTCTTTAAACAATGATATTTCTACAGTGTGGAAAAAAAATTAACTAAAACTCTCTCTTTTGACATCAGCCTCGGGAGCCTCAGCAAACTCTCACAAAGATGATGACACTGCCTCTGTAACCAGCCTCAATTCCTCTGCCACTGGCCGGCGCCTCAAGATCTATCGGACATTTAGGGACGAGGATGGGAAGGAATATGTGAGATGTGAGACGGTTCGGAAACCCGCAGTCATCGATGCCTACTGCCGGATACGGACCACCAAGGATGAGGAGTTCATGTAACACCTTGATGATCTTTTTTTTTTATTTCCCTTTTTAACTTTGCCTGTAGACTGTTTCATTCTGTTTGCAATATTGTTTAAATGAAGAAATGTAGAATCAAATGTAGAAGCCCAGCAGTGTGGAGAGAGAGAGATTTAATGTCTGCCCATTCGGAGGGTGTTATGAACTCTGTGCAGTGATAGACCTGGTAGGAAAGCACCTTGTAAATCATCAGCTAGACTGAAAAACTTCTGTATTTTGTTGGGTTTTCTTCCACCCAGACGAAAGTTTGCTCTGTTTGATGAGCAGCACCGTGAAGAGATGCGGAAGGAGCGGCGCCGGATCCAGGAGCAGTTACGGCGCTTAAAACGGAACCAAGAGAAGGAGAAGCTCAAGGGCCCTCCAGAAAAGAAGCCCAAGAAAATGAAAGAGCGTCCAGACCTGAAAGTAAGCACATCCTTACATAGAGCATGCCAACAAGTCTTGGATAGTGGAGGAATTTCCTGTTCTAGTGATGTACTAAAGATGATACTTTGCCTCTCAACTACGAGCACATGTATGAATTCTGATCTGTCACCTTTCTTGTATTTTTGCAGCTAAAATGTGGAGCATGTGGTGCAATTGGGCATATGAGGACTAATAAATTCTGCCCTCTTTACTATCAAACAAATGCCCCACCTTCTAACCCTGTTGCAATGACAGAGGAGCAGGAGGAAGAGCTGGAAAAAACAGTTATTCACAATGATAATGAAGAACTCATCAAAGTAGAAGGAACAAAAATTGTCCTGGGAAAACAACTGATTGAGAGGTAAAGGAAGAAGCAGAGATACTAATGAATAGTAAGAAAAAAACAATTTAGAGATTTAGTGCAGAATATTCACGTATATTAAGCACACGAATAAAGTGACAGGGCTTTACATAAACTGTTACTGCAGAATTTTGATTGTATATTTGGTACTATGGCAGATGGAACCACTGGGGCACGAATGGTCTTGATTCACAAGAGGGCTGGAGAAAGTTTTATGCTGTTTTCTTTGTCTCTAGTGCTGATGAGGTTCGCAGGAAGTCACTGGTCCTGAAGTTTCCTAAACAGCAGCTGCCTCCAAAGAAGAAGCGGCGAGTGGGGACAACAGTTCACTGTGATTATCTGAATGTGAGTGAAGGTGTCACTGAGCTGATTGCAGCGTCTCTGTTTCTGTTCATACCAACTGCCCCCATCCTTCACTACTCCTGTGCAACCTCTGCATGTCACACAGACACCTGCCCAGTGAATCAATAAACTGAATTGCCTAGGATTTCTGTGAGTAAATGTTTTGCATCTTGGAACTGCCTTAATTTTTCTGCCTCTCATTTCTTTAGCGTCCCCATAAATCCATCCACCGACGGCGAACAGATCCCATGGTGACGCTCTCATCCATCCTGGAGGGCATCATCAATGACATCAGGGACCTTCCTAATGTAAGTTAAGCTGTGACACCCCAACCTGTGTCTCAAGCAATGTGGTTGAAGTAGGTTTTGTGTTGTAGACACTTGGGCCAGGCTTTTCTCTGTCCCCCTGCCCTGCACACACAGCTGGTGTGCAGTATTTCTGAAAGTATCTCAGCTCAGGGTCTTCTTGAGATTAAAACATCCATGTCAAAAGTAATGTTGAGTAGTTCTGTATGGATGCTATTCACAGCTGGCATGTGATTTTTTTTTCAACCAAACCAGGACACATGAAGCTTGATGTTGGGGTGTTTAATGCTTTTATGTATGTGGCAGTGGAGAAAATTTGTATTTCACTCCTTCTGACCAGATTTTACCAGAAACTTGCAAAATCAAAAGATTAAATGGAAGACTTGAGCTGAGAATTTTTAAAGTTGTTTCCTGACTTTTGTGCTGCAACCAAAAAGTACCATCTGAGACTTCTCTGTGAAATTTTCCCTCTTATAGTGTTGTTAAGGAGCATTTTGTAGAAGAAAGTGACAGCCACCATGAGGCTGAGCTTGTTTTATTTTCCCTGATTCAGTTATGGAGCTGATTGTGTAAAGCTTTTGTACATTGGTGCCTGTTCACCTGTAGAAGTTAAACTGAGATTAGCTGTGCCAGCACTGTTATGTTAATAAATGTTAATAAACATTTGTTTCTTTTCATCCTCAGACATACCCCTTTCATACACCTGTGAATCCAAAAGTTGTCAAGGATTATTACAAGATCATTACTCGGCCCATGGATTTGCAGACCCTGCGTGAAAATGTCCGTAAGAGGCAGTACCCATCCCGAGAGGAGTTCAGGGAACACCTAGAGCTAATTGTGAAGAACAGTGCAACATACAATGGTAAAAACACAGAGGAACTCTGTTCATGCTAATACACTGAGCTGTGGAACTTTTAGAAACATGAAAAGCAACAGAAAAGCAGAATAAATTCTATGCCAGTTGGCAATAATGAGGATATGTTTTTTCCAGAAATATCTGAAAGGCTCTATTAATGTTAGTGAACTAATTCATAAATAAGAAAGAAGTGGACCCTAGCATGTAACAATAACTAACTAATGACTGTGAAGTAGTAACTGAAGTTCAGTTATGAATCTATCAATGACTGAAGACACTGCTGCTTGTGCTAACTCAGACTGCACCGAGGCAAAGTCCTCCCTATATCCTTCACTGAGGGTGAAGCTAAGCAAAACATTGTTTTCATTCTTTATTGAGTGAATCTTTCAATACAAATAGGTATAGTTCACACCTGTTGAATCCAGTGGCTTGGAGATACAGCTTTGAGTAGAGTTTACTGTCATGACTTTGCATATTTTGATTGCAATAAATTTTTTCCCCATTTGGGAAGGTCAGGAAACTAATTTAAAAAATGAAAGAAAGCTAGTTTAAAAAAAAGCATAGATTCTGCAGTAGAGCATGTATCTGCTGGAGAAAAGTGCTGATTCACTGAGGGTCAGCTTTATTCTGAATGCTGATAGAAAGGTCTTTGTCCACAATGTATTAATTAAACAGATATAAAAGCCTCCCAGCTGCACTGAGTCTCTCTGGGCTGTGCAGTATTGTGAATGACACTGACAGCACTGGATTTGTGTCCTTGCTGCTTCCTTTATTATTTTGACAGTATAATCCCTGATTTATCCTAATAAATTAAGTTTTTTTCACAGGTCTGTTCCAAATGCTTGTTTCCCTGTCTGAGGAATCCTGAAATTATTTAAAGCTCTGGTTTCTTGAATATTCCTTAAATGGATTTAGTGAAGAAAACAGAAATTTCATGACTTATACTCTGAATTTTTGACAAAGGTGGAGGGCTTGGAGGCCAGTATTCCACAGGCACATCTTCTTTCCAAATCTTAACAGAATGTGTGAATATTTGCTACAAATAACCTTTTCTCGTGTAAAATCCATCCTAAACTTTAATAATTGTGTGCATTGAGAATATACTTGAGGATATTCTCCCACCTTTGTTGGAAATATAGTCAGTGATGATTTAGGAGTAAAGGTGAAGACATATTGTGACATGGGCCTTTTTAATCAGGCTGTGCTTGCTGTGTGTGTTTGCAGGGCCAAAGCACTCCCTGACACAGATATCTCAGTCCATGCTGGACCTGTGTGATGAGAAGCTAAAAGAGGCAAGTCTTGTGAATGAGTTGAGATCAGAATGAAAAGGGAGGGATGGTCGGGGTGGTTGAAGACTTTGAGGATAGAGGATGTGCATAGGCAAAACCCAGGGGTTTTGGGAGAGAAGTAGAAGATAAAGGAAACTCCCTTCTACACCAGGAGGTATTTGAATTTTTACCGTTTTAAACAGTTCTCACTGGAGTATTTCTGAAAAAACCCAGATGCTTATTTCTTCCTCTGGTTACTTTATCCTGTATGTAGGCTTTTATCTTGGCCATTATTTACAAGTGTCTTCATAAAAATGTGATTGAGAGTCTCACTGGAACAGAGTATATATTACAGTTACTGGTTTAGGGTCAGCCACTGATGTCCCTTACTTTTATTGCAGAAGGAAGATAAACTGGCTCGGTTAGAAAAAGCAATTAATCCCCTCCTGGATGATGATGATCAAGTGGCCTTTTCCTTCATTTTGGACAACATTGTCACTCAGAAGATGATGGCAGTTCCAGACGTACGTAGCTCGAGTCCATTGTGTGTGTGGTGTGCAAAACGTGCTGATTATAGTCCTGTGACTCTATATTTACATTGTGGTTGTTAGTGCACTGCAAAATAAAAGTGCTCTCTCAGGGAGCTGCCCTGTGGTATTTGACTGGCACAGGCACACCTGCACTCACCCCTTTCACTGGAGTTAAGACTCAGAAGTGAGTGCTGGGTTCTGGGCTTTTTTTCCCTGCTGTTCTCACTCCTGGATATTTCCTGTGTCAACCTCCCTTTAGTATGAAATCACTGATTATAATGGTCATTATGAAACATACTCTGCTGCTCCTTATGGCATTTACTTTGGTGCATCTCAAAGCACTCTGCAAAAGCACAGTTTTCAGGTGCAAATGAAACATAAGCTGATTTCTAATTGTTCAGGTTTAGCCAGTGTTGTACTAGTTTGTTAGTGTTAAAGAAACCGCTTAAACTTAACAAGTAAAACTACAGACATGAGGAGTTCAGTGTCACTTATCTATGATGTGTCTTGTGTCTGGATGCAGTAAGGAACAAGAGTCTGTAGTGGTTAAATTAATGAGGAGGACTTTATGCCTGTCTTCTGTAGAACTCTGCTGGTTGCATTCTGTCACCAAGTTTTCATTTCTGATGTTTAGAAACAGATTTTAGAGTTTTTCTATGCCATCATACCATGATGAACTGTAAACATATAGGTTAAATACATAGCCCCTGTTGTAAGATCAGATCTAGGTTTATGTTCTTTATTTATTGTGCAAGCAATAAGTGGTTTTGCTGGACACTGTGGTTTTGTTGTGAAAAAAACAGTGATATTAAATAGAAAAGTCTTCTGTAAAATTATTATTTTGTATTATATGTTCCTACTGTCAGACAGATATCAAAAGGCCTAGTTAAAAATCCAGCTGGTAGGTTTTTTCCCTGTGTCCCTCCTGAAGCTAAATTATTGGATTTGAGATGCCTTGTAAATACTTTCCATACATTTGGAGTGTTAATCATTTCGGGAGATTTGCTTTATGACATTTGTAGCTCCAACTGTAAAAAATTCTACACATAAGCTTTCTAAACCTGTCTGTGTTCTTCCTTTCAGTCTTGGCCCTTTCATCATCCAGTTAACAAAAAGTTTGTCCCTGATTACTACAAGGTGATTGCTAATCCAATGGATCTGGAGACCATCCGCAAGGTGTGTAGCTTGGATTGTGAAGCCACTTGAGAGATGTTTAGGCTTGATTACTTACTGGGTGACAATCTCTTCCAGAATATCTCCAAGCACAAATACCAGAACAGAGAGACTTTCCTGGATGATGTTAACCTCATCCTTGCCAACAGCATCAAATACAATGGTAGGTGATAAAAATAAGGCTTCAACTGTCTTTTGTATTTAAATTAATTAATCTGGGCACCTGTACCATCACAGTGTGTTGAAGCCCGAAGCTGTGAATCATGAACTTGATGATTGTTTTGCTTTCCTGCTGAGAAAAGAGAGGCTTTAACAGTGATGTTTTCACTGCCACATGAAGCTTTATTTACCATTTGGTGCAGAACAGGGCAGTTACATTTGGGAAGGATGTTCTACTTGTTCACAGTTACATTTGGGGAGGATGTTCTATTTGTTCAGTACACATCTCTGCTTTTGTGATTTGTTTCTGGGAGCTTCCTTGAGACTGACAGGGTACAACCTTCCTATGTCCTAAATCATGCTTTTAATGCTGGAACAGACCAGTTGTGCTGTGTTATCCAAATGTGCACTGTGTTTTATACTTCTCCCTACATCAGAAGGTGTTGGGATTTAGGGACCTGTGTCATGAGAGCTGTGTAACAAAAACGAGTCTTGCTGTCTTGGCAGCTGAAACTGAACAAACATCAGAAATGCATAAAGAGATTTGTTTCTCGCTATAGGGCCAGACAGTCAGTACACAAAAACAGCCCAGGAGATTGTGAACATCTGTTGCCAGACATTAGCTGAGGTATGTGGACAACTTTACTGAAATATTTTTGTATGTTTGAATTTTCTGTTCTGCAACCTTAGTGAGCTTTTTGTTCTTAGTATGATGAGCACCTGACTCAACTCGAGAGAGACATCTCTACTGCTAAGGAAGCAGCACTAGAGGAGGCAGATCTGGAAAGTCTTGATCCTATGACCCCTGGTCCCTACACCCCACAGGCAAGTGAACAAGCAAAGTTTTCACTTTCATTGTTCTAGTTTCATCTCCTGGATGTTTGATCCTGAGGTTCCTCTTTGTTTATTGCCTTCCATCTGTCTGCAGTTTGTCTTTTAGCAGAGTACCTTGTTGGATGGTGTGCAAACACTTATTTTTTAAGAATAAATATGAGAAGTGGTTATGATGCTTCAGAGAGTGAGGTACCTAAGACAGAGAAGGTCATTTCCTAAGCAAGTTGTAAAACTGGTCTAAAGGTGAGCTGTGTACAGTGAGGTACAGCTGAGTGTTGGTTGGAGGTTCGAAGGCTGTGCAAGGGCAACAGTTGGAAACCCTCAGGGGACAAGCAGTGGAAAGGTAAGGAGAACGTGAGGACAGAACATGGATAGCTTAGTGCTGGGAAGAAACCAAGGAGCTGTTTGGTGGCGGTATTGTGGGAAAAAGGCTTATTGCTGAGTGAAGAAACTGACTGATATGGTCAGCAAAGTACAACTCTGCCTTCATTGCTGGGATTCTTTACATCTCTTCATTCCGGTTCTAATGGAAATAACATTTTTAAATCTTCCTCATTACTTATAGCAGACAATTGTGTCAGGTATTTGGTATGTGTTGTAGACCAAGTTGGCAGCACAGTTAATGCTGGACTGCTTTTTCAATGTTTACAGTTTGGCAAAGTTTTATAAGCTATTTAGACTTTTTTTTTTTTTTAATAATAATTCTTATTTTGGGCTGTTTGGTTGTTTATAACAAAACATCAGTAAAAAAACTTTCACCGAGAATGACAAGTTATTTCCTGAAAAATAAAATTGCCTTTGGAATTTGCCTAGTAAAGTGGGGCATCTCATCTTAGTGTCTGAGATGTGTCTTTTGCTTATTTGGAAAAACTGTTGAAGTTCATAAGCCTTGGGAAAGATCTCTGTGCTGATAACTGCATGATAAAATGCAAATGTTGTGCTACAGGAAGACAGAGCAAAGCTTTCGTTGCAGTTGTTCATCCCAGCTGTAGACCAATAATTTTTCTATTCTGTGCAAGAGAGTGTTGTCTCCTATTTTCACTGATGCTTTAGCCACCTGATTTGTATGATACCAGCACTTCTCTCAGTCTGTCACATGGTGCTGCATTCTGTGAAGATGAAAGCAGTTTCTCTGCTATGGACACTCCCATCACTACCTCAGGGAAAAGAGGTCAGAATCCTCCATTTTTAAATCTGGTTGGAGAGTTGTCTTGTATGAGCAAATTGCTAAAAGGAGACAATGACTTTGTAGGAAATAGGTAACAAAAATCAGGTTTTCCAAGCAATTTCCTTCCTTTTGACTGCTCTGAATGAAAAGGAAAAAAGAGCACTGGGAATTGAGACACTGCAAAACAAAAGAACAGAGACTCAAAAGCTGCAAAAGAATCTGCCTAAGGCCAGGTATTTGTTTGCTTCACTACTTCTGGAAGTAGAAACCTAGTGACTCATGCTGCAGAGGGTTAATATGCAATCCCTGGTTGATTCTGAGTAGGGAAGTGGTGAAAAATATTCTCCAGATTCAGAAGATCATAATTAGATTATTATGGTTGCATCCAGTGACAGTTAGGAGCTAGCAAGAGACAGTTGCCACTGTAGATACCTTATAGGGAAAAAAAGAGCAGACAAGCCAAAAGTATTAAATCACTATAAAATGAACTTGTTACAAAAACAGCAGAATATTTTTTCTTAGTCTTTATTCTGCATTAAACAAAAGTGTTGGAGGAGAGGGAATAACAGAAGGTCACAGTAATGTGACCATGAAAATAAATTACCAGGAGGAGGAAGGAGGAATCACAAGACTGAAGGTGGTACCAGAAAGGTCGTGAGAGCTATTCTGAACAATGCAGGCAAACAGAGGTTGACTGTGAGTAGTTCTGTCTGGTATTGTAGCCATCTGTAGCTTTGTGAATGCCTTCTTAATTTGGAAGTTTTCAAGCTTTCTGTAGACAATTTATAGTCTTTGGGATAGAATCTGCTTGTCCTCTCTATCATGGACTCCTGGTGTTGTCTGAGGGAAGAATAGGCAAGAGAAGGACAGGAAAAGATTTGCTGCAAACTGCTGTATGCTTTTAAAATATACTATGAAAATGTGGGAGCAAGTGGCATTTTCCAGACATAGCTAGTTAAACAAGGAACTCTGGTGCTATAAGGCTGGACATTTCCATTTCAAGGATGAGCACATCAGGTAAAAGAGTGTGGAGACTGTGTGCTCTCTGGTCTTGGAATAAAGAGAAAGAGAATCCTTGCTCTGAGAGTGAAAAACATACATTTTTCTTTTTGTCTTTTCCCTCCTGTACTACCACACCCATCACTGTGGCCCAGATGTCAGTCACACCCCCTGGCTGATATCCTTCCTCAGTGCTATTTGTGTTCCTGTGCAGATGCGCCAGGGGCGAGGAAGGCTGGGAGAGGAGGACTCTGATGTAGATATTGAAGGATTTGATGAAGATGATGATGGGAAGCCTAAGACTCCAGCCCCAGTGAGTATATTTACAGAAATCCCAGCCACAGTCTACATGCTGACTTGCCTTCTGTGTCTGCCACCACACAGTGGTGCTCGTTTCAATAGCCAGGCTTTGAAATGTACCTTGAAAATGCTGGCACTGTGAAATGAGGAAATATTTCAAAGTGGACAGTGTGGTAAATAATATACATATGCTAGAAGTGGAAGCATGTTGCTGGATCTTCACCATTCCTGTTCTGTATGACCCAGGAAGTGGAAGATGGAGATGGTGACCTTGCTGATGAAGAAGAAGGATCAGCCCAGCAGCCCCAGGCCAGTGTCCTCTATGAAGACTTGCTTATGTCTGATGGAGAGGATGATGATGATGGGAGTGATGAAGAGGGGGATAATCCTTTCTCATGTAAGTGTCCTTCTTTTATAAAAGGTTGAATAGGAACTGGTTGTTTGTTAACCCAGCTAATGTTACTGCTTCCATCACAAGAACAGTAGAGAGCACATAGCATAATTGGGATATATAACCAGGTAGTTTAGTGGTCAAAAAGGGAGACCAAAGAGGCCACATGAGAAAACTGGGTGAACATAAGTGAAACTGAAAACAAAGTGGAATAGGAATACTCTTGGTACAGACAAAAAAGAAAGCAGAGTTAAGATCTTGCTCTTTGCATTTCATAAAGTGAAACTGCAAATGGTTCTGAAAAGACTGGGAGTAAGATTTGGTGTGCAGAGCCAGGAATGGGCAGTTTAGTGAAAGCACATTTATTTTGATATGAAACGGGGGTCAATGTTAAATGTTACTGTTAACACAGTGTTATCAAGAACTGGAAGAGTTGTACAGAGGTTCTTCAGATTGTTTCTGTTTTACTACAAACTTGTCATTTAGAAAAGCTTATAGTGGTATTTGCCAGTAACTTCTGAAAATTATTAGGGGGGAAGAAAGGGGAATTATTCAGAGCAGACACAGCATAAGGCCTTTTGGAATAATGAGATTGCTTTGGGATAACCTCAGAATTGGGCACGCAGTAAGTGGTACCATCACCCAGACACCCTTCCTGCTCCCTTGTGGAGACACTGCTTTGTAAACATTCCTCCCAGTCAATATTGCAGCCTTTAAACAGAGACAGTGGGTATGGAACTGACAGAACAAACCTGTTGATTTGTGACCAAATGCTGGTTTTTGACACAGCCATCCAGCTGAGTGAGAGTGGCAGTGACTCAGATGTGGAGCCCAATGCAGTGAGACCTAAACAGCCTCATGTTCTTCAAGAGAACACAAGGATGGGCATGGACAATGAGGAAAGCATGATGTCTTACGAAGGAGATGGTGGGGAGACATCTCATGTTATGGAGGACAGCAACATCAGGTAATTAGAGCTGAGAATCTTGTTAAAACAATTCCTAAAATCCCTTCTCTTAAAGATTTTTGAAGTGTTCACCATAAAAAGCTGAAGAACATCTCACATTTTCCTCTGCTTGATGACTGTTTTTACTGTTGCAACCATAATTACAATTTATTACTTATTGACTCAGTTCTGCTTTCAGATTTTCACTAATAAAAATGTTAGATAAATTTTAAAAAAAGTTCTTTCTTGTAAGTTAGATAATTTCCTGTACACAGTGGAAAGCAGGGCAAATGAAAGTTTTTACAAGGTATCTCAAACTACAAGATGCATTTGAAGTTAAAAAATGATCTAGCTGATGAACTTTCTTTTCTTTCTCTAAAAATCTCCTGACTTGAAAACAGAACTGCTCAGTTGAAGTCCAAAAGAATAGGAATATGTATATTCTGTATTTTGGAAGGAGCTCTATTATTAGACAATGATAGCAATATCATTTTTATTTTTTTGCATTCAAGAGAACACCAACCTACTCTTCCTTCTCTGGGCATTCTGTAGAGTATCAGTATTTGATTCTCTGTTCTTTTTCTACTTGAGGAATTCAGTTCCTTAATGCTATTGTTGATATTTGCCTAATAAATTATTGTAGAGATAACTGTGCTGGCAGGCAGTGGTCAGTCTAGCCCAGGAGCTTGACAACAGTCAGCAGGAAATGCTGGAGAAGATGCTGTGAACGGGCTGTCTGCCTTCCTGTCTGCAGTGAAGGTGACACTTAGGAGGTGTTGGAGGCTTTTCCTGCCCTAAGTGTATCAAAGAGGGGTTGGGATACTTGCATTTCCTTGGAGAACTGGTGGTTTTTTTGTTTTAAAAAGCTGGCCAGTGGCAGATTTGAAGTGCACAGTGGTTCTGAGTGTTTGCAGGACTCCATGCCAAGGAACTTTTACAGGAGTTAAATACAGAATATTTGGTATCAGCAGCTCATTTGAAATCACTCTTGTCTTTCTTCTAGTTACGGCAGCTATGAAGAACCAGACCCAAAATCCAATACAAGAGACACAAGTTTCAGCAGTATTGGAGGGTATGAGATTTCAGAAGAGGAGGAGGAGGAAGAACAGCAGCGCTCTGGGCCAAGTGTGTTAAGTCAGGTCCACCTGTCTGAGGATGAGGAGGACAGCGAGGACTTTCATTCCATTGCAGGAGACAGTGACCTGGACTCAGATGAATAAACTCCCTTTCCTGAGATGATGGTTGTCCTGGGCCACTCTTGGCTCCTGAATTTCTCTTGGCCCAGTTTGGTGTAAGGAACAGTGTAGTGTGGACTGTGTTAACAAGCAGATTTTTTTTTAATATAATATTTTATTTGGTTATAAAACACGTTTATGTG
This sequence comes from Anabacerthia variegaticeps, assembly GCA_035583185.1. Lineage (NCBI taxonomy): Eukaryota > Metazoa > Chordata > Aves > Passeriformes > Furnariidae > Anabacerthia > Anabacerthia variegaticeps. The sequence goes on from JAWWEW010000146.1 coordinate 16,091,000, forward strand.
AAAAATAAGCTTTAGACAAGCATGTCCTGCTGAAGCCTTGGCTTCTTGTAGCCTGTACTAGCTCCAAAATCCAGATACAGTTCAGTCTTTATAGATGTAAAATAATTCCTCAGAAATACTGACCTGTTGGATACATTCATGTCTGTCAGGAAAAAAATGCTTGCTCAGAATAAAACAGCTGCTGCTGATAAACAAGTGTACAGCAGTTTTCATTTCATAAAGGGGATCTTTTTCTCTGGGAGAACAAACACAGTGTCAGACATCTCACCCTTGAGTGGTTTTGATAACCGCCTGTCTGCTTTGGACGCTTCAGAAACAGCTGCCCTACTTTTAGGTTGCAATTAGTTCCAGAAGTCAGAATTTGGTGATTTGAGGGATCCTCCCTGGGAAAACACTGTGTGGTGTCCCAGGCACAGCCCCTGGGAACACACCCGGCTTTTGCTGCTGTTCCTCTGCCCTGGGGGGACCGGAGAGCCAGGGCAGGTGCCCAGCATGACTGCAGCTGTTCCCACTATCCCCCCTGTGTCCCACTGTCCCTCCAATGTCCCTCCAATGTCCCCACGTGTCCCCTGATGTCCCCCCAATCTCCCCCGCCATCTCTAGGTATCCCGCTGTCTCCCCCATCCCCTGATGTCCCCAGGTGTCCCCCAATGACCCCAGGTGTCCCAGGTGTCCCCCAATGTCCCCAGGTGTCCCCCAATGTCCCCAGGTGTCCCCCGATGTCCCCCCAATGTCCCCCTCTGGCCCCAGCTGTCCCCCAATGTCCTCAGGTGTTCTGCTGTCCCTCCCATCCCCCAATGTCCCCAGGTGTCCCCCCAATGTCCCCCTCTGGTCCCAGGTGTCCCCCCAATGTCCCCAGGTGTCCCAGGTGTCTCTCAATGTCCCCAGGTGTCCCGCTGTCCTCCCTATCCCCCAATGTCCCCAGGTGGCCCCCTATCCCCCAGGTGTCCCCCAATGTCCCCAGGTGTCCCCAGGTGTCGCGGAGCCACGTGCAGCGCTCCCCGGGCGGGGCGGGGCAGGGCGGGTTTGGCGCACGCGCAGTGGCGCCGCCTTTGGCGCAGCGCTGTGCGCGGAAGGATACCTGCTTTTTCCCGTCCCGTGGATCCCTCCGCCCGCCGCGGCGCCGCGCGGACTCTTTGCGCGGGGGTAGTCCCGGCCGCGGCCATTCGGCGCCGCCGCCGCCGCCATTTCGGGTCCGCCGCCCCAGCGCGCAGCGACGGCGGCCACCTCGGCCCCTTCTGCCAGCGCCGCCACAGTCCCGCCGGACCCCGCCGCCATGGCGACCTCCGTGGGGAACGTGGCGGACAGCACAGGTAGCGTGGGGGCGCCGCGGGGGCGGGCGGGCAGCGGGGGCCGCGCCGTGCCCTCGCCCCCGGGGCCGCTCCCCGCGCCCCGCAGAACTTTCCAGAAGAGGCGAGGCCGCGGCCGCCTCGGTGTGGGGGCCATGAGGGGGTCGTGCCAGGGTCCGTGTGAGGGCCATACCGGGACCATGAGGGAGCCATACCGAGGGCTGTACCGGGGCCATGAGGGGGCCGTGCCGGGGGCTGTGTCAGGGTCATACCGGGGCCTTACCGAGGCCATGAGGGGGCCGTACCGAGGGCTGTACCTGGACCATGAGGGGGCCGTGCCGGGGGCCGTGTAAGGGCCATACCGGGGCCATGAGGGGGCCGTACCGGCGGCCGTATGAAGGCCATGCCGGGGCCATGAGGGGGCCGTACCGAGTGCTGTACCGGGACCATGGGGGGGCCAGACCGAGGCCGTACCGGGGGCCGTATAAGGGCCATACCGAGAGCGTACCGGGGACCGTGTGAGGGCCGTGCCCGTGGGCAGCCCGGGATCCGCCGCCGCCGGGGAGGTGTCGGTGCGGCGGGCCCGCTGCTATATTTATTTGTACCAGGCTGTCAGGTGACCGCGTTAGAGGGCGAAGCAGGGTGGGAGCCTGACCCAAAATGTGCTGTCGGCTCGGTCGGGATGGCTCCCCGCACTTCAGCAGGAGTGTTTTATTTTTCAGCAGCCTGGGCTGGCCGAAGGTGTCCTTGCCTGTGGCAGTGCAGCTGGAGAGAGATGATCTATAAGGCCATTTCTGAGATTTTGTGACATAGCCCAGCACTAAAGCGCTTTTCTGAACACCGAGATAGCGTGTTGTAGCTCTGAAAGAGCCTGCCCTGAATTTAGTTCATAGGGACTGAGGAGAGGAGAAATCTGACTTTGTGTGCACACCAAGAAAAAGAAGTATTATGCTTACTGAAGGGACGAAAGGACAACACAGCCTTATCCCCCAGATTTATTTGGGCTTTCTGTGACCAGACAGGACGAAGAGTATGGAAAGCTGAAACGATGTCTGGGGAAAGTGGGATGAAAAGGAGGATATTTGGAGAAAAATACGAGATGTAGTGCAGAGATAGGGATGTAAAGAGAAGCGGTAGTGATACGGGAAAGTGCTGCAATACGGTATTTCATTGCTCTTTATCCAGAACTATGTGTCTGGTCAGCGAGGCTGCAGCATCCTCGTGTAGGCTGGATCTGTGGAGGTGAGAACAACACGTGCACGCTGGGGGAGAGCCCTGTGTGAGCACTGCTCCTGGCTGCATTGCATCTAAAGCTAAGGCTGAGCACCAGCGTATGGCAAGTGTTTAGGATGTGTTTCTAGGGGAAATATGACCTTAGGTATGTTTGTGGTGGTTCTGTGCAGGTTTTTGTTTTGCTTATATTCTCTAGAAGCCTCAGGGAAGGTCATTGTCACAGCAGTTGCTAGAGTTTTCCAAGGTCATAGTCAAAGCATGCAGCACTAGGTACAGAAATTCATTTATGCAGGGCTTGAAAAGGGGTTTTCCTGGCTGTGAGTCTTCACTGAAATGATTTTCTATACAAATTGATTCATTGAGTTCATTGATGGGCTGTGTTATGGGTACTTTGCATTGCATAACTTTTCTTCCAGCCAAGTCTCTGTTAGAAGTTTAGTTGTGGTGTGGTTGTCATCTTTGCTTTTCTGTGAACATCTTGAGGGTCGTTCCTAAAAACACTTGCTAGTAGGCAATTTTACACTGAATTTGCTTTATCTCTGGAAGCAAGGGGTGGGGTTGTTTTTGCACAGGGACACTTGATAAATGAAAGAAAATATTAGTGTTTCTCTTGTTTTGTTGCGTTTGTTAGCAGCTGTCGTTCCCAGGTGTTAAATACAATATTTCTGCACCACCTGCTCTATTGCCCTGGGAGCTGCAGCTTCAGTTTCGTTCATTCAGACTTTCATTTGCTTATGGTAGGCAAAATGTAGTATTTAGATAATGGTTGGAAGATAGTATTTAGATAATGGAATTGGTTGGTTCTTTCCAAGTGTCTTAAGTATTGAAGCATAAACTTCTGATGTGGGTTTTTTTTCTTTGAAATTTAATAACACAATTGATATATCTTTTAAGAGGAAATTATTAAGTTTACGAGACATGCTTTTCCTCTAGCTGGTTTCCCTGTGCCATCAGCAGAACTTAAAAATACACCCACTGCCAGAGGGGCTAAACCTGGTAACAGCAGGACAGAGTGAGGAACAGGCTGTTGGTGCTCCAGTATCATTGTTACTGTCAGCACCATTTATAAATGGTGTGATTTTCAGCCACGATTCAACAGTCTCATGTTGAATAAAAGTTGTATCTTTTTATCTTTGCCGGTGGGTTTAATCAGACACTGAACTCCACTCTGCCCTTACTCAGGGTTTGGAAAACTGTTAAGCTAGGCTCACAGAAAACAGGAATCTAATATGGATGAAGATATATGGTTACTGATTTGTCAAGTGTCTTAAGAGAGTGGCTTTGCTAGTTCCAATTTACTGTGAAAGAGTTTTTGTCACTGACAGACAATACACTATCTGGAAAAACAACTATATGTAGATCATAGAGTGCTTGCAGTCTTACATTGTTGGTACTAAAATACCAAATTTGAAAATAATTTAAATAATTTGCATCAATCCCCATTCTAGGGAGTAACTGTGTCTAATTTCTTTGTGATTATTTTTGCTGCCTTTAAAGTTCTCACAAAAGAGTGAGAGCCTCAGGATTTTTGTACTACCTAACTGCAAACATGTGTGCTCAGCTGTTGAGGTGCTTTCTTGTATTAGAAAAGATTTATATGTTTCATTTAGATTCAGAATTTTAAAACTCAATAGATCCAAGTGGGAAGTGTTTCATGAATGGAATTAAGTGACTGCAGAGTACTGGAAATGCTGGGCTTTAGAAGGAAAATGAGAGATTCTTGCAATAGCCAAATCTTTTAATAGTAGGGGTCATTGGTATAAAGGTTGAATTGGAAGGCCAACAGTTCTTTCGAGGGTGGATGGTTATGTTTCTTTCCAGGGGGCACTTGGCCTGTATTTTAATGAAGAATCTTATTTCGTAAGAAATTTTACTTACTTTTCACACCTAAGGTTGTTTTATCTAAAATAGATGGTGTTTTATTTAAGTATTTTGCTCTCTACAATTGGGTATTAAATACTAAAACCATTTTGTCACTCCTGTTCCAGCTAAGCCTCCAGGAGCAGTAACTCCTTTCCTGTACCCTGCCTGTTTAATGGTTCCTCCTGTAGGCCAGTTGCATAATCATTGAAGTGTGTGTTTGTGTCTCATCAGATATTGTACAAGGCCATTTTTTTTCCTGTGAAGGCATTTGACTCCTTAGAGAAAATGTAGGAGTATGGAGGATTCAGGGAATGTTAGCCATTCCCCCCCCCCCGTTTTTTTAAGAGCTTTCACTACTCACACATCAAAACTTCATTTTGTTCAAGTCCTTTGAAGTCTTTGTCTCCTGTCTTTCATTTCCGTATTAAGTTGGTTTTAACATTGCAAAGCATAGGATTTGCAGTTTGGGATGAGAGTGAGGAGTCATTGTTCTGTTAACAGCACTCCCACTGTTATGAACTAAAGTACCATATCATGACAAGAGTCCCTTTAAATGTATTTCAGAATACAGGAAAATGATTGACTTACAGATATTCACAGACGTTAGTCTGCATTTTTCCTGTTGCTAGCTGATGAATTCATACCCCTGTGCGCATAATGATAGAAATTCCATGGTAAAAGATTGGTGTGCATGAAGCTCTGTCACCTGCTGTGTATTTTACATAATTTCAAACATTTTCATCCTTTATTTGTGTACATTTGTTTTCATTGTTTCGTTTTGTTTTTGTTTTGTTCCCATCATCTAACTTTTTGTTTTCCCCCTTTAAATGTTTTGGTGATTCTCCAGAACCAACGAAACGTATGCTTTCCTTCCAAGGGTTAGCGGAGTTGGCTCATCGTGAGTATCAGGCAGGAGACTTTGAAGCAGCAGAGAGACACTGCATGCAGCTCTGGAGGCAGGAGCCTGATAACACGGGTGTGCTTTTGTTACTGTCATCCATTCACTTCCAGTGTCGCCGACTGGACAGGTAGGGCTCTTCCTTTTTGGTTTTTGTTACGGTAAGAGAAATAGAAATCAGACTGTACAGCTTTACGACAAACAGCAGACCTTGCCAGTATTCTTGTGTAATTTTAGTATTGTACATGTGAACATTGGAGCATCAGCCATGCTTTTGTGTACTGGCAGGATTTAATGTTTATTCCACCTGCAGTATAAGGGTTTTTTTTGTTTTATTTTTTTTTAAGTTAATTTTTGTTGGCTGCAAAACGATGTGATCAGTAAAGGGGGTTTCTGATCTGAAGGTTGTCCCCTGTATTCTTTCTGCTTGCCCATTCCTGATCTTGCTTTCTGTGCCATCAGCATTTTGAACTTGTTCTAGCTGTAAATTTGTGTTTGCCGGTGAAGGAAGTAAGAACTTCTGATTAGGTTTGTTTTATCTGGGCTTTCGAATGAAGTTGTACTAACTCAGGTATGGGAAAATAAAATGGGTGAAGATACAGCAGAATTTTACATGTAAACCATGTCCTACTTCTTGAAAAGAGTATCAAGTGGAACACTGCTTAAAGCATACAGATTTGGAAGAGACTTCACAGGGTTCCTGAAGTGTTATCTTGTGTGTTGAGCTCAGGTTTGGAGAGGCAGCTCAGACCCTTCTGACTGTAAATGAGAGCTGTCCTTGTTCAGTCAAATCTAAAATGGGAGCCAGGGAGATGAGAGTTTAAGCTGGGAGCATAAACATACAAGACAGCTCTGTAAGTTCAGATCTGTTGGCTGTATTTTGGCTTGTTTAAGCATGAATGTTCGTAAGAGTAACTAGATAAACAGACAAAACACTGAATGTCAAGGGTGAGTTTGTTTGGGTTTTTTGTTTGCTTTTGTGGGGGCTTTTTTTGCTAACTTGTCTAATTTTCTCCAGGTCTGCTCACTTCAGCACTTTGGCTATCAAACAGAATCCACTGTTGGCCGAAGCATATTCAAATCTGGGCAATGTGTACAAGGAACGTGGACAGCTGCAAGAAGCAATTGAACATTACAGACATGCACTGCGCCTCAAACCAGATTTCATTGATGGATATATTAATTTGGCGGCTGCACTGGTAGCTGCAGGTGATATGGAAGGAGCAGTACAGGCATATGTGTCTGCCCTTCAGTACAACCCTGTAAGTAATGCTTTATTTTATAGAAGTTCATCCTTTACTACTGCCCCAGGACACAAAAATAGCAGCTTTCAAAGAATGAACAGATGATAGCCCTTTCAGCCTGTACACCATAAACTTAATGACCTAGTTAATACTTTTCTTAAGGATCTTTGAAGTATTTCTCTCACAAGAAGTTTTATAGTGCAGTAAGGGCTGCTGTTGTACACTTATCTGTATTGTTTAGTTAACAGAAAAGTAAGTAATCTTTTTCTCAAGTCAGAAGACTCAGTGACAGGCCTCTTTTAGCTTTGTGTTCTTTAAGGTAGTACTACAGTGAGTGAATCAGTGTTTAGACTTGAATGTGAGATCTTGAAAAATTGTGAGGTATTTATCACAAAGTCAGAAATTTCATGGTGATGAGAGTTTCCTTGGTTGTGGTCCGGTTTACAGCAGCATCCTTTTTAGGTTTCACAGGCTGAAACTGACTATCTGTCTGTAAGTGACTAGTGTAAGATTGATTGGTGTTTGGGTTTTTGGTTGTAACTGTTTCAAATTAATGTTTTTATACACATTGTATCAGACTCCTGTATTTATTGTGCCTCATTCTCATTAATTTTTTATAGTACTGCTGAGCATGCTGAAGATATCTGTTTGCTGTTTGGTCCTGCATTTTGACAAAAAATACTTAAAATGCAGCATTGCTCTGGTGTGCATATATCCTTTTCCCTTAGGAAAATCAAATGCAAAGCCAGTCCAGCAAAAAGTCAGAATCTTGTTTCTCTGTGTTCTTCACCCTACCTGAACTTGTCTTACTATGCTAAATAGTGTGACCAGTCCATTTCATGCACTGGTTAGAATAATGTGAGATGGTGGGTTTTTTACAGGAGCTTCGTGTTGTTTAGGTTAGAAAATCCTTTTGTTAGTGTTGACAAAATGTCTCCATTCTCTGTGGTCTTCACTGCTAGATAATGCAATTTCAGGCTGTGCTTTCATTTCAAACAAATGAAAGAACAAGAACATGTGGCAAAGCTGTTGAAAATGAATGGATTAGTGGGCATAAAGGGAGAAAAATCTGCTTTGGAAACACAGGAAGTAAAACCACTTTATATATCTATTTAAAAGCCATAACAGCTATGGTGTATCTTAAAAGAGTGCAAGTTTGAAGTCATGGTTTGGAAAAAAAAAGATGATACTTCAAATAATTACATACAGCAAAAGGATTTAATCTGTGGGGGATTGGGACATTTGTTGTTTACAGTTTTCTTTTATGTTTCTGTATAAAGAGGAATTGTATGAAATATTACTAATTTCTTACTCTTTATAGTTGTATTTTTACAGTACTAAATTTGGTCGTATTGTGTGTTGTGTCTAATGTTAGGTTAAGAAAAATAATTCACATTTGTGATGTATTTATTAAGAATTTAAAATAAGCTTTAGAGAACTGGGTTGGTCCTTTTGCAAGTTCTCTGTGGAGACCTGTGGGCCCTGGAAGTCCTGAAGCTGATGGTGTGACTTTGATTTTTCAGGACTTGTACTGTGTTCGTAGTGACCTGGGGAACCTGCTCAAAGCCCTGGGTCGCTTGGAAGAAGCCAAGGTAGGTGTTGGGTAGAATACATGTAAACGTCAGTGTTTTGAAAACTTGAACTTTGCACCAAATCTTCAAATCTGCGTTGATCTACAGACAGTCCGAGAAACTTCTGAAAACTGAAGGCACTGAAACACCCCAGAGTAGTTGCAGGGCAAGATATGGCATGTCCATGTTTAAAAAGTTGGTTTAAGTCAAGAAATGGAAAGTTACCAAGCCTTGCTGCTGAACTAGACTATCTGATACCATTCTGAAGTAATGGGCAGGGGCTTCATCATGCTTTCATCTGGAAATAAGTAACAATCCTTCAGATCTGAGGCTTGCCTGCTGGTGCCAAGCAGAGAGCCTGTGCTTAGCTCCAGATCCCTGTACGATGCAGGTGCTATTGAAAATGCTGCTCTTCTAAAGTCCTTTGTGGCTTGTAAGTGGAGAAGAAACTTATCCAAATGTTACCTTGTAATATTGGCTTTTAAAGATTTTTATTCTTTTAACTTTTCCCTTCCCTTGATAGTGGAAGAAAGGCTAGTAAATAATCAATAGCTGCAGTATGCGACACACACCACCCCCCTACCCCCACCCCCCAATATCTTTTCTTCATGTCTTCCCTCTCCCCTCCCCCAAAATAAAGAAATCGGAAGGACAAAGCTGGTTTGTTTAGTAAATGAACTGATCAAAAGAAAACTTGCTGTAGTGGAAAGGTGGCTTCTAGCAGTCTTGCATTTCCTAAACTGAGAATTCGAACACCAAGATGAGTTTAAAATTCTTGGCACGTTAAAATTCGGATTGCAGAAAGAAATTGTCTTGTTACAAGCCACCTTACGCGTCCGCGCTGCAGGGGTGAGGAGTGTGGAGAAATCAGAACCACTCTGGACTCCACGTCTGTCACTCCAAGCCCCACGCGCATGCTAAAAGTGGAGTGTATGAACAGCGTAGCTGTCTGTTTGGCTGCAGCACCGTTTGGGGAGGGGTGGTGTCTTTGTGGGGTAACGGGGAGCACAGGTTCAAAGTTCATTGTTGTTTTGATTCCTCTGAACAACCTGGATGCGTGTACCATCCTAGGGCAGCCTGATTGATTTGGTCGGATCCAGGTTGAAACCATTTTGTAGCAGCATTTGGAGTTGAACAAGTCTTTGAGACACTTGGTCCTCGGCCCACCAAGCGGACAGCTAACATGAATTGCACTTCACTGCAGCTTTAGTGTGACTGGTATAGGCCAAGACACTGCGCCTGCCTTAGGTTGCTGACTTCTTTGTTTCAGAGCTCTGGAGACACCCTAGTTTGAAAGTGTTATTCCGTTTTGTGAGAACTTAATAAACGAGGAAAAACATCTTGAGTAAATTGCAACGTGTTTCTTTGGTTATCAGTCCATTTGAAAGATCAAGCCAGCAGATTCCTTACAGTTTGAACTAAAATTTAATTTCTTTGTAGATATTTCAGAGCCTTTCTTCCAAAAAAAAAAAAAAGTCCCTGCTGTATGCAATTGCCCGATTAACCCTCTCCCTTCTGCATGTCTCCCTTGTTACAGACAGATTATCCTCATTCCCATGTGTTAAGACATATCCAAAAAAATGCAATTGCTTTGTTGAACTCTTACTAATGATCTTGTTTTATTTTCTCTCTTGTTTTTGGTTTTTCACCACTGATATTGTATTTAGAAGGTTTCAGGTGGGTGAAACCTCCTATTCCATGCGTAAGGTGCCTCGCTGAAGGGAGCTCGAGGCCTGGATCTAGGGCAGACACACACCTCCTCCTCCTCTTCCAGCAAGGAACGCACCGAAAAGTCACATGATGAGAAATATGGTAACGGGTTTGTAACTGCCACAGCAAAACCATTTGCCTCCATGCCTGAATCTTCTGTCTTGTGGCTTCAGAAACAGCTTAAAATATTTAATTACAAGCAAGTAATGTAAGAATATTTTATACTATTAGCCACAAATTCTTTCAAAGAAATAAAGTAAAAGTAAATTAAAATATTTTTTAAAGAAATAATTGGAGATAGTTAATAGTAAAAAGCTTCTAACTCTTCTGGTTGTTCATTTTTTTCCTTTTTTCTTCTTTGTTTGGATTGCAGCGTTCTGCTCTTCTGATGATGCGCTGTGATCCTGCAGTAGCGCAAAGGCTGCGCAGCGGTAACGCGCATTGCGTGCGATTAAAGCCCCCGTGAACGGTTGACTAGATGATTAATCTCTGATCGGGCGACTGCCCGAGCTCCAGGCTGTGGCCTTTTGGATGAAATCGGGTTCTGACGCATTTTAAGAGTGCAGACACCAAATTTAACATGCGAGTTTTGTGTGGGCCTGCCTGGTAGATTAATGCTCCTGGTTGGCCGTTCACTGCACCTTGGGGCCATCACTAGAGCCAAGCAGTTCGCAGCGATAGCGTGGCGCCGTGCTGGGTAGGATGCGCAGCGATTTCTTGCGCTTGCATTACAGGGACCTAAACCTTCATGCAATCCTGTCATTTGAGGTTTTGAAGCTGCAGGTGGCTAAAATGTATCTGAAGAAATGGGGGAGCGAGATACGGGTTGGGTATGTCATCTCGTTTGACAAGGACACTTAAAAAAATGCAGAATGGCTTTATCTTTTTTAATAATTTTTCTGATTTTTTTTTTTTTTAGTAACTTCTACCTGATTTAGAATATTTAATAATTTTGTTCCAGAGTGGAGTTATTTTTACACGTAGTTTTTTGGTTTTCACTCACTTCAGAGTGGCAGATGTTTCTTGGTGAACTCCTTGAGTTATTTCTGAGGTGATTTCTGTGGAGACCCGGTGGTGTCTGAAGGAGTGTTTATTTGTTACCAGCATAACTGAAAAATGGTGGGCTTGCACCTGGGTTTTGGTTTGCGCTGGCGCAGGATCAACAACAGTTTGCAGCGCATTAGTTTTGGCGCAAGCTAGCCTATACTGCAGGGTCACTTTTGGCTGGTTAGAGAAGGCATACTAACAATTGTTTTTTCTCATTTTTTTCTTTTTACAAATATTCCCCTTCCCTTGTATCTCTCTTCTTTAACCATTCCAAGGCCTGTTACTTAAAAGCAATTGAGACTCAACCAAACTTTGCAGTGGCTTGGAGTAATCTTGGCTGTGTTTTCAATGCCCAAGGAGAAATTTGGCTTGCAATTCATCACTTTGAAAAGGTAACTGCCTGAGGGAGTCTCAGCTTCACTGCTGCATTTTAATATACATGCAGTTGTCTGCTTGCAGATGATAGAAATATTTTGGTAGTGGGGAACTGTTAGTTCACATCCTGTGTTAATTGTGTTTTTGGTTTTTTTTACTTACTGATATTTCAGATTGCCTGTATGCTACTAGAAAGATACGTTTAGAACTGCCCTAGGACTTCACACACATCAAATATGAGAAAATTAAGTTGTTTTTCAGTCCTTTTCTGGATTAATTTTTTTAAAAATATGACTTGATGGCAATAATGTTTTGCATGTTATGTGTGTGAGAGGAAGAAACAACTTTGTGCTTAAAATCACTTTTCATTGTGATTTTTGTTTCAGATGTTACTGTTCATTGAGTAATTGAGAACAATTACAGTGACATATTAAAATTCTTCTTCTCCAGTGTTATTTTTAACCACTGTTGTTTCAGACTTTTCTATATTGATGTCATTAACTGGTTTTCTGATACCTTCCAATTAATACCTAATTGGCATCTTAATTCATTTTGTACTGATCTGAAGTTTCTACAGTCCCCTGAAACTGGATTTAAGGGTGTGGGAAGTGTTACTTCCTGATACTTGTGACTTAAGATGTACAAAAAAAAATTCAGCTGCTCTGGGGTTGTTTTTTTTGGATCTGTGTCTAGTTCATGATAGATGATGAAGTGTTTTAATTTGGAATTAATAGTTTCCATGCGATTCTTGTCAAATACTCGTGTAGCTTAGTACTGCAGCTTCTGTACCTTCGTTAGTTCTTAAGTGATTTTTTTGCATTTTATTAGTTTTGAAGGAAGTGAAAATGTTTTAGTTAAGTGGCTTCATAATTGTTGCTGCACATGTGATGTATTTGTTCTTGTGAAACTTGTCTGCACTGCTAAAGTTTTAAAACGCTGTCTTACTTGGCAGTAGGTAAAGGAGACAGATAAGGTTTTTTAGGGGTTTTCCCCTAAAAACAGGTTAAAGGCAACATAGCATCAGTAGAGAAGAGTGTTAAGTGTTTCAACCTAAAGTGAAACAAGTGTTTAGCACTTTATTCTGCAGTATTTGCAGCTGCCTGGATAAGCAAAAGAATAAATTTGTAGGTAGTAGATGCTGTCACAGATAAATAACTTTGCTCTGTGATTGGTTTATATAACTTAAATGTTTTTCCCTTACTAGGTTATTGATAAAGTCTTAGATGCTTACAGATTGTGTTTATCAAATTTTAAAAAAAGCAACCAACAACTGAGTTTCATAAAGAATGTTTTTGTGTGTTAATGCTCAAAACTTGTTACTTCAAAAATATTTTCAGGCTGTTACACTTGACCCAAATTTTTTGGATGCTTACATCAATCTGGGAAATGTTCTGAAGGAGGCAAGGATATTTGACAGGTAAGCATATCAGTCCTGTTGCTCTCTCAGTGGCCTGTCAGATGTATCAAAATACAGATTACGTTCTTCCTGTAAAGTGTCTTTGGACAGGGGTTAGCAAAGACTTCAGCTGTAAACTGAGCAAGCAGATGGCTTTGAAGTGCAGACAGGCTGCTACTGGAATATAATAAAAAAAACCCTGTGGAATGTATTCTTTCATGTTGCTTTTCTGTACTTAATACATTGTCAAAAGTGAGAGTTTCTGATGAAAAGAGGTTTGAAATTAAGATGGGAGGTTGAAGATAAGATGTCCAGTGTTTGAATTCTCTGTTTTCATTATGTGGTTCAGGACATGATTTACAGATGTCTGTATTCTAAAATTTCCCTACTGTGTAAGACAAACTGAAATCCTGAAATTCAGCTAAGCATCTGATTGAATATTCTGTATTTGTGATGTGTTGGCATCATGTTACTGCCCTGGGTTGCCACACTGCTGCTGTCGTGTTGAACTGACTTGCTTTGAGACCACTAATCTGAAACATGAATCTTCTCTTTCTGGAAAGAGATCCAGGCTGTGTTGTTTATATGCAGTGTACCAAATTGCTTAATTAATTGTTAATTAGTTTATAATTTCTGGTAACTGTGGTTCGTGGCCCTAAGTTTAATAAAAGCCTGCAGGGAGAAAGTTAATTATTCTATCCAGTTGCATTGCACACAATCTAAATCATTCAGTGATTTCTGATGTAACCACAAATTAGTGGGCCACACAGGGGCGTGATTTTACATCACCTTTTGAGCATTTACTTACTATATGCTGTATACTGTTACAATTTTCATGGAAATTGGATTTGAATACCTCAGCCATTTATTTAGTGCTGTAGGAGCATATAATTAAAAGATCTCACCTTTAAAGTGACTTTTGAAGTCTAACTAAGTCATGGTAGGTTAGTGGAGAGAATAAAGACATGATACTGTTTATCTTGTTAAAGTTGAATGATAAACTGGAAAAAAAACCAGAAAAGGAAAAAAAGTATTTTTCCTAGTCATGAGTAGTCTTAAAAAACAAGATGAAAACTTGTTTTCCAGAAGATTTAAATTGTTCGCTATGTGCCATCAAGTTGGAGGAAGACATTCCTGTTTTATCAAATATTTCTTCCACTCTGCTAGTTATTACAGAATCCAGCATAGTTTTAAAATACCATGAAAAATGGTAATTCTTCCCTTGATCAAGTGTGTAATTCAGACAGTACTCATCTGTGTTTTCGTTAACATGTTAACAGGTCAGATATGTGTGTGTTGATGATACATATCCATTCCAGTTTGGGGCTTTTTTGTAGGTAATTTTTATAACCAGAGTAGATATGATCAATACAATGGCTGCTCTGTGGATGATTGTTTACATTCTCTTTGTTTCTTTGTTACAGAGCTGTAGCAGCTTATCTACGAGCCTTGAGTTTGAGTCCAAACCACGCAGTTGTGCACGGCAACCTTGCCTGTGTGTACTATGAGCAAGGCCTGATAGACCTGGCAATAGACACCTACAGAAGGGCTATTGAGCTCCAGCCCCACTTCCCTGATGCCTACTGCAACTTGGCCAATGCCTTGAAGGAGAAAGGCAGTGTAAGGAGCAATTTTTTCCTTTTTAAAATTACAGTGAATCTTTTTTTTAGACACCAGCTGTCACCAGCTTTATCAAGCTGGGATGTTACCCCCATTTAGTTAGTCAGAAGGAGGAATAATTCAGGAAATCTTCATCTTGAACCTGTTAAAAGTGATTGTATCGTGACTTGTCACAAACAGGGCTCTTACTGTCAGTGTTACCATATTAACTAATCCCTTTTTTTGAAGGTGGTGGAAGCAGAAGAATGCTACAACACAGCCCTTCGACTTTGTCCCACTCATGCAGATTCTCTGAACAACCTAGCAAACATCAAACGGGAGCAGGGCAATATTGAGGAGGCTGTGCGCCTTTATCGAAAGGCTCTTGAGGTACAAAACAACGTGAGGGAGAGCTGGGTAACTCACTGGGAAGGTATCAGCACATAGGCTTTTTCCCTCCACTCATAAGTGGAGGACTTCCTGCTCAGAGAGCTGAGTGATAAAGTACCTATATAAAAATATATATATAAAAAAGAAGAGCAATATATGCACAAGTATTTTTGCTATGGTCTGCTCATGGTGTTTGAGAGACAGTGTCAAATTCTTTTTCTTCCAGGTGTTTCCAGAGTTTGCTGCTGCGCATTCAAACTTAGCAAGTGTTCTGCAACAGCAGGGGAAGTTACAGGAAGCTCTGATGCATTACAAAGAGGCTATTAGGTAAATGGATACTCTCTCTAATAATACCAACCTTTCTTAACAGGCAAGTGCCCCAGACTTGCACACAGGGTGACTTACAGTAGCATGTTTTAATTCCTGTAGTTGCTCTGCAAATCAAAAAGTTTAGATATGGGTATGGTTTCTCATCGGAGGAGAAGCTTTTCTTGTTCATGACATTATTTTTATTTCTCAGAATCAGCCCCACATTTGCAGATGCTTATTCTAATATGGGAAACACTTTGAAGGAGATGCAGGATGTTCAAGGAGCTCTGCAGTGCTACACCCGTGCCATTCAGATAAACCCAGCTTTTGCTGATGCCCACAGCAACCTGGCCTCGATTCACAAGGTAGCACATGCGAATGATTCACTCTTCTAAGTGTGGTGGGGCATTGTGAGTAGCTACCCTGAGGATATTTTTATCTGCTGACTCACTTCTATGCCTTTGCAGGATTCAGGGAATATACCAGAAGCCATTGCCTCTTACCGTACTGCTCTGAAACTGAAACCTGATTTCCCAGATGCCTATTGCAACCTCGCCCACTGTTTGCAGGTGAGGGGGGGATGAGGCTTTGATTGTAATTCTTCGGATTCTGCTGCAGCAGATGCTCAGCTTGATTACGTTTGTCCATTACTAATTTAAATGTAAAAGAGTTAGACTTAAGTCTTGAATAAGAAGATTATACAGTCATCAACAGTAACTACTGAAGTTCTCACTTCCATTTTTTTGAAGAAACATTGGTCTCAGCCTGTGAAATACCTGATACAGATCAAAGGAAGTTGTCCTAATATTCTTTAAATTTTTCCTTTTTTTTTTAGATTGTCTGTGACTGGACGGACTATGATGAAAGAATGAAGAAGCTGGTTAGCATTGTAGCTGATCAGCTGGAGAAAAACAGACTGCCTTCTGTCCACCCACATCATAGCATGCTGTATCCCCTTTCTCACAGTTTTAGGAAGGCTATTGCTGAGAGACATGGAAATCTCTGTTTGGACAAGGTAGGAATTTTTATACGGACAAATTGTGATTGAAATTCTTTGTGGCTTTGCCTGTTCCTAGTCAAAATCTAATGCATAATATTAGCTCTTGTAAGATTTCTGAGTCACTAACATGAAAAGAGATAGGACATAGTGTTACTCATCAAGTTTTCCAAAGTACATGTGAGGGGCATTTTTTAAAAACTGAGTAAATTGCTCTTCCCTGACAGCACATTCGGGTAGCTGTGTGACAGCATTGCTCAGAATCTGGTCAGCTCCAGCATCCACAGTGCTTGGAACCTGATCTTGCCTCCCGTGAATCTTTGCTGGAACGTGTGAGCTTTGTGTTTGATTGGCTCTGGGATTTCCAAATGTACTTGCTCTGGTGGTGGTGGCAGCAGTGTTAGAGGGGCAAGGCATGACAGTAGGAAGTCCTTATGTATTTGTTGTGATTCTGCTTTGGAGTATTCTGTGTAATAAGGCTAATTCTACAAACTCATAGGGTTTTTTTTGTCTCTCTGTTTAGATTTTGGTTCCTGAGTTTATAAATGGGTGTGTGTTTTTTCTTGACAGATTAATGTTCTTCACAAGCCACCTTATGAGCACCCCAAGGATTTGAAAGCCAGTGAAGGTCGACTTCGTATTGGCTATGTGAGCTCTGACTTTGGAAACCATCCAACCTCACACCTAATGCAGTCCATTCCAGGCATGCATAACCCAGACAAATTTGAGGTAAAAAATATAAATGGGTTATGTAAAGCTTTAAACGTGGCTGTAAGTGGCATTTTTTAATTAGTGTGGGCAGTTAAATCAGGAAAGGGCAATTTTTGTTTCTTGGGCTTGGTTTTTTTTATGGATTGAAGAGCTCTCCAGCCCAAGTCATCCTCCTTTACCAGTAATAAGTGTTGGTTAGAAGGTAGACAGATTGGATACTTAGAATTACTGTAGGTGGCATTTGTGGCTCATGGAAAACTTTAAGCTTCAGCTGCTGTTCTTTGAGTAAATGTGTTTCAGTGTCAAGGTGCTGCTGCCTGGTTACTTGAATTGCAGCTCTGCATCTGTTGTTCACTCTCTGCTGCTGTGTTTTTTAAGTGCATTTTTCACTAGGGTACCTGAATTGCAGATGTGAACTTCAGATTGGTCTGGTTACTTCTTTTTCAAAAGACAGTGACACACTGTGTTTTCTCCAGAAGGAGGTTATAGAATTCAGTAATGCTGAACACAGTGACGTCTGTATTTATGTGGGTGTCATGTTAAGGGATTGAGTCTGTAAATAGAACTCGTTTCCAGTTATGTTGTTTGCCCCATGACCGTCTAAATTGCCTCTGTTTTGAGCACCTGTTTTCCAAGTCATACCAATTTGCTTGTTTTTTAAAGAGTTAAAAGTAGTTTCTTCTTGCAAAAGTGCTTTTTTTTAGTTGTTTTGTTTGGGAGTCTCTTCACCTACCTTCTTTTTTCTGGTCATGAAGTCTTTGTAGTCTGAAATCTTTGTGACAAAGCTGCATAATAGAATTGTGACTAGTAGTTTTTTTTCATTAAAGAATTAAATTGGTAGTCTGAGTACAAGAGATGTGGGGAGAATGTCCAGTTTAACCTTGAATCAGCTCAAAAGAAAGGGCAGCCTTTCATGTTGTAGGTTTTTAAAGTGCTACAGGGCTTAATTTAAATACTTAATAATTACCTATTATTTTACTAAAACCGTGCTTTTATCCTGCATGGTAAGTTTTCTGCATATTGGTTTCTGTTTGTTCTCTCTATGTCTGAGGTTGGCTAAAGATGCTCTTTCTTATAGTCTGTCAACTGTCTGTTTTTCAGATACACTTGCAGTTTCTTAATTGGGGCAATTAGTCACTGCTAAAAAGCTTCCCCAAGGCTTGTTTGTTCAATCTGAGTCATAATTATGATTCTTAGTAATTACAAATGCAAAGGTGTCTTGTCAAAGGCATTCTTAAGGAATTCAATGCTTATACAAATCTGTCTTGTTAAAATTACTTACCTTGCACTGACAAGAACATTGTCTGTATGTTTGTGCAGGGTGCAGTGCCATACTCTGGCACCAGAACTAGGTGACGCTGGGGCCTGGTGCAAATATGTCAAAAACAGGCTCAGTGCCTTCCTTTTTTAAACTTCTTAACTGGCAAATGCCATATGAATGAATATGTTTTGTATGAAAGTAGATATAATTTAAAATTGCAATACCATATGTTTTCTAGCACAGTTATTTTGTAGACAAGTTGTTGCAGATAGTGAATTTTTGGTGCCTCATGTTCTAGGTATTCTGTTATGCCCTGAGTCCTGATGATGGTACAAACTTCCGTGTGAAGGTGATGGCTGAAGCAAATCATTTCGTTGACTTATCTCAGGTGAGCTGTTTTGAAGCAAATCTAAATTCCTGTAAATGAAGAAAAGAGATCAGCATGTAATTTGAGATTCTTAGTTGCAGTAATTTCTCTTTTTACAAAAATTAAGTACTTTTATGGTGCATATTAATTTTAAAGTGAGTCAGCATTACCAGTAGCTGCAGAGTACTTAATTGCCGCCTTCTTGATCTTTAGTTTGACCTTCCTTAGTTTGGGAATTTACCACTTGCCCTATATGAGTGTTGATAATTAATCAGCCTTACAGGAGTGGTGATGGGGCAGTGCTTGTTTGTATAAGCTCAGTTTCTAGCCCTTAGCTTCTGTTCTACTGCTGCTGACTTTTACTGTTTAGTTGGCTTAGACTTCTGTAAAACTAGGAATAACAAGATTTAGTCTCACCTAAATTAAATTATGCAGTTGACATCTCTCCATTGGTACGCTGATGACTAACCACATTTATTACTGGAAGACAGGAAACTAAAAGAACTTTTATTTATGTATTTATTTATTCTTCAGATACCATGTAATGGAAAAGCAGCAGACCGCATCCATCAGGATGGGATACACATTCTCATTAATATGAATGGCTACACCAAAGGAGCCCGAAATGAATTATTTGCCCTGAGACCAGCACCTATTCAGGTAACTAGATCATAGGGCTCTATATCTCAAAAAAAACCCACTTGTGAGTACCAAGAGTTGCTCTTTTTCTGGTAGAATGGAAAGAACATTGAAGGCTTATATTAATTGATAAGCAAGAAAGACTTGAGGCTTAGAATATGCAAGACAAACATTACCATTCTGTTTAAGAACAGCAGTTTGGTGGTTTTTTATGTGCTTTGTGGCCAATCGACAATGTCCTGCGAGAGGACTCCTTAATTCTAAGACATTTCTGTACACCACTGCCTGTCTTGCCTTAGTGAGAACAAAGAAAGCGTATTTGAAGCAGTTGATTGAGTTTTAATTTCTTTAGGCTTAGTGAAATTCTAGTTACCGAAAGTCAGAATCAGTGTCAGAGTTCCTTTTTTAGACTGAAGACTTTTTAAAATATCTGTGAAAGGAGACCTGGGAGCAACCTGCATCAGAGTCACTCCAGGAATTCTCAGCTCAGAGAAGCTGTAGTCACTGATGATCAGTGTTCTGGCTTAAAGCTGCACAGGGCAGGCAACTTTTGCCTGAGGAATTAATTTCAGAACATCCTCAAACTGTTCACTGTCTTGGTAGTGAAAGTTTGGAGTTAGTGGTTGATCTTCCCTTGATAAGGGAGAAGAAGGAACTTGAATCTCTTGGTGGAAAATGTGACTTAAAATTTGGTGATTTTTAACTTCCTTTATTTTTATGATGCACCTGAAACTGAGCCTTGCTTTCTTGTTTTTTAGGCAATGTGGCTAGGGTATCCTGGAACCAGTGGGGCACTGTTCATGGATTATATCATCACAGATAAAGAAACTTCCCCAGTTGAGGTGGCTGAGCAGTATTCAGAGAAATTAGCTTACATGCCAAACACTTTCTTTATTGGAGACCATGCCAACATGTTCCCCCATCTGAAGGTACGTTGTAAGACAATGCAAGAAGTAATTTCCACATCTGTCTTTATCAAATGGCACTTAGCATAGTACCTGGTCAGGGATTTAACTTCTTTAAATATTTTCTTTTTTTTTTTTACAGAAAAAAGCAGTCATTGATTTCAAGTCCAATGGTCATATTTATGATAACAGGATTGTTTTGAATGGCATTGACTTGAAGGCTTTCCTTGACAGCCTCCCTGATGTCAAAATTGTTAAGGTGAGAGCTCCTCTTGTCTATGCACAGTGTTAGGGACTGAAGCCCTGAGTTTCTGTGTGCAGTCTGAAGTGCCCTCTCTGACAGTTGTGTGTTACATCGTAGATGAAGTGTCCTGACAGTTGTGAAAATGCCGATGGCAATGCTGCCCTCAGTATGCCAGTCATCCCCATGAACACAATTGCAGAAGCTGTGATTGAGATGATTAATCGTGGGCAGATTCAGATTACTATCAATGGATTCAACATCAGTAATGGATTAGCAACTACTCAGGTGAGGTGCTTCAGGACACTGTTCTCTTGGATTGTATGTTACATATGTATTGACATAACAAGAAGGAAAAACCTCCAAGCAAATGTGTCTTCTGTCGTGTTGATTTGTTTAGTTCTGATACTGAAGGAAACTCATTATAAGCCACAGATGTACTGGAAGATGGTATTTTCCCCCAAAGATACAGGAATTGTATCTAGAGGTATCTAAATTACAAAGAAATTAATTCTTGTTGCATAAAGATGACACTTGGTTGTTTGAAGGCAAGATGTGCATATTGTCCTGCAGCCTGCAGGGATTTGTGACCTGTTACTCAGTTTCAGTTGTGTTTTATTGCTGAGTGATAAAATAGAGGCAAAGTTATTCCACTGTATCTCAACATTTATTCATCTCCCTGCATCTTCCAGAACCATGTACTGTATCACCACCTCTCAGTGCTTTGCAGTTCATGGGATTTTAGTGACAGCTACTGATACTGTTTAACACTTGATCCATTGCAGAACAGTTCTTCCTTTTTAGAAATACCATATTTTGACATCGGCATAACTCATGATCTTGTGAATATTACTCAGTTTGCAGTCTCTCAGGAGCCTCTTTGACATCATTTTATGAGGTCTTTTATTATCACTGTCGTGTCTATAATCTCATGCCTTGGTTTCTTTTTGAGTTCTTTTGCTTACGATTGAGACTTTCCTTTGAGTTCGTAATATGTTATGTCTTAGTTTAGTCAATAAGCTTATTGACATTTTTTTCTGAAGTTGTTGCCCTCTTAGAGAATTCTTAACACTCCACTGCTGAGATGAAACGCTCTTAAGTTCTGTCTGTGCACTCTTAGAACAGGATTGCTCTCTTTCAATCACACTAATACAACACTTCTTTGTGCTGATATCAGCTGCTTTTTGGCATAGGTGGATAAGAACTGAGCAGTGTGTTTTTTGAGGTCTCAGTGACCTGAATAAGTAGCACTTTTACCAACTTCTATTGAACTAAGTTATCATGTGCATCTTCTAATGGAGTTAGTGGCAGTGAGTCATTGTCATTCGTGTCAAGTGTGTCATCAGTGGCTGCCTGCACTGCCACCAGTCTAAATTTTAAATACATATGCATGAAAAATATGTATTTAAAGAAAAAGGCTCTAAGTAGCTGCTGCATTGCCCTGGCTGTACTGGTGTTTTTAACTGGTTTTGATCCCATCATTGCATGTTATTATTAAAAAAAACCTAAAAATGGTGCTTCCATTTTACTAATCCCAAAGACTCTTGCATGGTATTTTGATTATCCCATTTTCATCCTCTGCTGGAATATTAGCGTATTCCTATTCTTTGTGAAGTCTGTAAGATCCATCCTTTTTTAGAGTCTGTTGTTAACTACTCTAATTTTCATCATTTCCATTATTTTCATGTCAAATAGTTCCTTACAGTCTGTCAGGTACATGTGAGTCTGTATCTTCTGTCTTGACTATCTGTTCTGTGGCTGTTGTATTTTCTCTTAAAAAAAAATAGCCCCAAAAAAACCCCAAACAAAACCCACCCAAAAATAAACCACAAAAATCCAAACCAAAAAACATCTTTGCTTTTTAATTCTGTCTTTAAGTTTTAATTTCATTTTTGATCTCACAGAAGTTAAGTTACCTTAAGGAGGTAGGATTCCATTTGTAATGCCTCTTTATATGATTCTTCTTTCCAATTATTCCAGTTACTTGGAATTTCGGGGAGATATAGGAAGGGCATGAAAATGCCCAGTGTTTTTTGCCTTGGTGGTTGCAACATTGTGGCATCCACAAGCGTGTACACAAACCAGTTAAATTCTTGCTGTGGGTAAGTAGACGATTTTGTTTTGTATAATAAACCCAAAGATATGCTTACAGTAACTTATGATGCTAACAAATGTTGCAGTGTCTCAGGACAATTCCACAGGGCATAGTCTTGTTTTCTGCAATTCCAGAGTTTCAGCAGCTGTTTTTTATTCCTTTAGATTAACAACAAAGCAGCCACTGGTGAAGAAGTTCCACGGACTATAATTGTTACTACTCGCTCTCAGTATGGCTTACCAGAGGATGCTGTTGTGTACTGTAACTTCAATCAGCTGTATAAGATTGATCCTTCCACCTTGCAGATGTGGGCTAATGTGAGTATCTGTGTCTGATACGAAATCTAGGGTCAGGCTTCTGCAACATCTGTTCAGGTTAGGGGAAACTTCATGCAAATTAAAACTGTAACTTTTCTGTGGAAAACATTGACCCTGAGCCATTTTACATCTTTACAGTGCTCATATTTCAGGGCTTAGTGTTAGTAGATTATAGAGTGTTTTAGATGTATTTCAAATGATATATGTGTACCTAACCAGAGAAAACTTGTGTCTTGGATACCTTAAGTGTGCTGGTTCTCCACTGTGAAATAATTTTGGTCTTCCTTAGTCTCTGCAGTTGGGTCACAGTTGGTAGACTGATAGATCTGAGTGGAGAGTGTCTGTATGAGCTTCCAGCTTCCAGTGTATTGCTCAGAGTTACTTGGGGGTAACTTTTTAAAATTCTATAGCATGGGCCTATAAATAAATGAGATATTTTCTCTCCAAGTACTTCTCTGTGAACTGTTGCTCAGAGTTGCTGTCTCTTTCAATGGGATTAGGAATGCAATCCTAGCAATTCCGTTCAAAATTACGATCTCTTTTATTCCTGCTCTATACCTTCGAAGATTAATGTACTAAATGTCTGTGCCTCCCACTGCATTTTGGTATGTGGTAATTTCTTATTCAAAAAAATAAATGTTCCTCTCTGAACTTTCTGTATTTGCTTCTCATTTTTGTTACAGATCCTGAAAAGAGTTCCAAACAGTGTGCTGTGGCTGCTGCGTTTCCCAGCTGTAGGAGAGCCCAATATTCAGCAGTACGCACAAAACTTAGGTCTCACCCAAAACCGAATCATCTTTTCCCCTGTTGCCCCCAAAGAGGAGCATGTGAGGAGAGGGCAGTTGGCTGATGTTTGTCTGGACACTCCGCTTTGCAATGGGCACACAACTGGGATGGATGTGCTCTGGGCTGGGACTCCAATGGTCACTATGCCAGGTAACACAGCAGGAAACCTGCACTGAACACACGGCTTGGAATATTGATAGTTTTTCAATTACAGCAAGCCCAACAAACTTCACCTCTTGTGGAGGCAGAAGGAAAGTAACTTGCAGTGTGGAATAGGATAAACTTATTCCTGGTTGTTTGTTGGTTTTGATTTGCTCTTTATTTCCTTTTCTTCAGGCGAGACTCTTGCCTCACGAGTTGCTGCCTCACAGCTCACTTGCTTGGGTTGTCTTGAGCTCATTGCAAAAAGCAGACAGGAGTATGAGGACATTGCTGTGAAACTGGGAACTGACCTGGAATAGTAAGCAAATTTGGAGTGTGTAATGGGGTAACATCAAGAATGGGAAATAGTGTTTGGGCACAGTGCTGAGACATCAGTAGTTTTAATCCTGCAGGTATTTTACTATTTAAAAATAGCTGGGCAATCCTCTACTAGAGGTGTCTTGTCTTGCAGTTAATTCAGCTTTTGCTTTTACAGTAACTTAACAGCACTCCCAATTGAGAAACAGTTCTGCTGCCTGTTCTGAAGAAATTGCTCGTGCAAAATCATAAAAAGTGCAGTATAGTTCACCATTTGTTCCTTCCAAATTGAAGGTTAAGCAGTTTTTTGCTTACTTCAAGTTAAAATTACTGTAAAATGTTACTGCAGTACAGATAATGGAACAAGTTGATGTCCCAGCTCTTGTGAATTGAAGTGGCCATGCTGGTCTGCATCAGAAATGATGAGGGGATAGAGCAATGGTGGGGGAGCACATGTTCTATAGGCAGTTCTGGTTTAGCTGAAAACAGTAGGCTTCAAAAGCAAAATAGTGTTCTGTAGTGTTTGGAACCTCCCATGACCGCTTTCACTCTCTTTGCAGCCTGAAAAAAATCCGTGGCAAAGTGTGGAAGCAGCGAATATCGAGCCCTTTGTTCAACACGAAGCAGTACACGACGGACCTGGAGCGGCTCTACCTCCAGATGTGGGATCACTACGCTGCAGGCAACAAACCCGACCACATGATCAAGCCAGTGGAGGCCACGGAGTCTGCATGAAGAGAGCCCGACCATGTGCCCCGGGACCCTCCAGGAACTGAGCCGCTCCCACACTTGTGCAGAGACAGCGAGCTAAAAACTGTGCATTTCTACTTAATCTGCCTGGTACTCTGTGGCTGAAGTAATACATGATGGTGATTAAAGCACAGCCAGACTTATTTCTTGCATGATAGGGAAAGACTCAATAGAGCCTGGGATCCTTTTATTCCATGAGGAATTTGGATGGGATTGAGCCGTGTACATGTGAGCCTGTGTGTATGAGTGGCAAGGTGGTTGCTGGGGAAGTTTGAACTGCCCAACCAATTATGATACCGTGGATTGACTTAATCTTCCTATGAACTTCTCTCCTTTTATGTGGATTGGGAACTGGAACATTTTAACGTTTGATTTTGGGTAGTCCTGTTGGTATATATGTGGTTCTCCCATGACAAGATTTCCAGCTAGCGAGTTGCTCCCTGTGTTAATTTCTAAACTGCGTGGACTGAAAGGGCATATGTGCTGGTGTAGTCTTTTTTTATAGGTTTTATAAACCACTTGAGCCTATATCAGCCTTTTAATGTTTGACCTCTGTTTTGGAGCTCTCTGTAATGTGTTGGTTAAGATAAGGACTTTGTTTTTTTTGTTTTGTTTTGTTTTTTTAAGCTTCTCTGATAACTCAGCTAATTGGCTTCATGATGGCAGCTCCTGTTCTGTTGGGAAAAAAGAAACAACAAACCAAATTTGATTTGACATTAATCCTCCCCACAAGTGTTTGAGCTAAACACAAACTGGTGCCAAATACAGATCTTTCAGGAATGATTGTTAATTATGTATAGGGGTGCAGTCCTAGGTACTGTAGCAAAGACTTTAAACAAAAAAAAAAAAAGCAAAAATAAAAAAAAAAAAGCAGCAAGAAGCCCACGATTCTATTAATAAAGCTTTGGTTTGCCATTGTGCCGCTGTGCTGTGCCGGCTGTTACGCGCTCCCCCCGCCGCGCTGGACCGGCTGTTCCGCTCACCACCGCCACCCCGCCCCCCGCGCAGTGCGCAGGCGCGGCCGCCCGGAAGGCGCGAGGGGCGCGCGGTTGGAACGGGATGGAGCGCGCGGGGCCGGGCCGGGATGGGGATGGGAACGGGGATGGGGACCGGGACCGGGCGGGGACTGCCGGAGCGAACGGCACATCGGCCGCGGGCGGGCCGAGCCCCGCGGGAGCGGCCGCGGCGAGCCAGGCCCGGAGGGGCGCCAGGTGAGGGGGCTGAGGGAAGGCCTGGAGTCCGGCCCGGCCCTGCATGGGCTGTACTGTGTATGTTCTGGATATATATATATATTCGTATTGGTAGTATATATTATATATATCCATTATTTTATATTTTGAATATCTGTATTTTAATATATCTGCATATTATATAGTTTATATTATATATACGATCTAATATGAAGTAATATATATATTATATATATTACAGATAATTTCATACATTTGTATTTTCATATAGAAGAAGGATACTATATTATATAGTGTGTATTGATAAAACAGACTATATAGTGTGTATAGATGAAACATACTACATAGTGTGTATAAATAAAATATACTATATAGTATGTATAGATAAAATATACTATATAGTGTGTATAGATAAAATAGATGGTGTGTATAGATAAAATAGATGGTGTGTATAGGTAAAATATACTATATAGTGTGTATAGATAAAATACATAGTGGATATAGATAAAATATATAACACTATATTATATATTGTGTGTATATATAAAATATGCTATATTATATATAGCATGTATGAATAAAAATATACTCTATTTTATAGTGTTTATGTATATAATATACTATATTCTATATTGTGTGTATATACAACATAATATACCATATGTTGTATAATATGTAATGAATAATTTTATCTAATATATATTTTACATCATATGTATTATACTATATTATATACATAATGTGTTATAATAAGTATATGTATTGATTTATAATTTTAGATTACCCCCCCATTTGTTTTGTGGTAATTGGTGTCTATTCTTAGCATGTTTCAGAATTAGAGGCTTTACAGTCTAAGGAGCTCTAATGAAAAGGAGCTTCCTGCTTTTAAGCAAATTGCACAGTGCACTTTTGGGCTGTTAGTGTTGGGTGGTTGGCAGGAAATGAAGGAAGTAGTTTGGGAAGGGGATTGCAGTTGGCTCCACGTTTGCATGAGGGTTGCAGGCAGTGGTGATGCCTGCATTTTCTGCCTCCTGGGGTGGCTTTGTGAAAGCTGCTGCACTTTGTTAAATATTCATGGCAACCAAATTCAAGTGCATTTTGTACAAGAGCATCTTATTACTCGTTGGTGCCTGCTTTGGGCTTTCAGACTTACTGTAATAGCTTCTCTACCAGATCACAGACCACGTGTACGAGAAGAAAAAGCTTTCTGTCCTTTCTGACTTCTGATATCCAACTTGACCTGAAACAAAAGCAGTGTCCGAAGTCTGTGCCTGCAAAGTTCAGCATTCCAGATTTTGATGATTGATTGCTACTTACTTTGCACATACATGGTTGCTAGAACTTGTATATTAAAAAATACAGTATTTCTATTTTAAATAGTTGAAATAGTCCAGCCTATATTCAGTGCTTTTCCCAGTCTATATTTGGTTCTCAGTGTTCACAGGTGTTTCAGACCAGTGGAGGTGCAGATCCACTTCCTGCTGACCTAATGTTCTGCATTTCATTTTTTGCAGCCAGGCCCTGTACTTCTCTTCCAGCAGTGATGATGAGTTTGAGATGTGTAAGTCACAGCACGTGTCAGTTCGTTTTCTGGAGTGTGAGAAGGACACATTTCTAGTTGCAGTGAAGTGTTTTTACATGTTGCTTTTTGTGCTGCAAAGTACATTCTGTCCTTGCAGTGCAGTCTTGGTGGCTGTATGCCACAGGGAGTGTTTTTTAATTTGCCTCAGATTTGGATGCTCTTTGCCTTGCATTACATTTCTCTTATCTCCTCAGTTTTATCTGTTCCGTCACTCACTTGCTTTCTTTTTAGTCTACAGAGCATGTTTGAATAAACATTTACTCTCAGCAGTTACTGTTCTAAACACATGTCTAAACTACTCACACTTCCCTCTTATCTGACGCAGCTTTTGTTGCATTAGTCTTAACCAGTCAGAGGGATGTTTTTGGCTTTCCATAGTGGCTCAGGGTCTTGGTAAGATGGAACTGAATGCTAAATTGTCTGTGGTGGCTTCTATGGTGCATAACTTCTAATCTTTATGTTCACCCTGTACAAACAAATGGTAACAGCCACTGTAACTACCGTTGTGTGGAGGATGGTTGAGTGCACACTGGTTGGGTTTTTCCCTGTTTTCTGTTTAGCTCAGTCATTAGATGGACTATTCATGGCTCTGCCATGTCTCAGTGGGTTTCAAACTGGTAAGTCATTTAAAGGTTTGTAAGTCTCGCAGTATGTTCCTCATTATGTATTTAACAGACATGGTAGAAACGTTAAGGCAACAATTTGTATCTGTTTATTTTACCTTTTGCATATCACTCTTGTGCTAGTCCAGCTGCTTTTAAAGCAGATTTCTCATTTGGAGTTCATGCTGTGCTCCAGCTCAGTGCCATGTGAATGATCTTAAGCATTGCCAAGCCTTACTCCTTAGGACCATTTGAAATAAAATGTGCTCTATATAGTTCCTGCACTACCTCTGGACTTCTAAGTCTAATAAATATTTCAGTAGTGCCCATTTGTTAGGTCATTATCCACTTTTCTGTAGTTTTTTTAAGTTAAATATTCAACAGTCTACTTCTTTCCCTGGCTCTTCCTTCCAGGAGTGATGTGCCACCTCTACCGTGGAAGGTGGCTGAGAGAATTAGTTGGGGCAGAATGTTTACAAAGCCATCCTGCTGCCATCCTGTCACTATAGTGCCAGTTGTGGGAAAGACTGAAATGAAAATACCTGCCAAGAGACAAACAGGAAACTAAGGGAAATGGATTTGTTAAGTAACAAGTCATATTTTGCTGTAAGCCTTTAGATTCCTGTGCTCTCTCAAGAGTCGCTAATTCAAGTATGTGTAGTATTGCTGCACAAACTGTCTTTACATGCTTAACAGTCACCACAACATTCCTAGAGGGTTTGAAATGCATTGATTCCTGAGAAGCAGTAGTGTATTGCTGTCCTGTTTTATTATTACCAGTTTGTTTGAACACTGTTTTGTCTCAGAGTGGAATAAGCACTTTGCAGTAGGAAAACTTATCTGCAATCAGTGAAAAGCTTGGAGAAAGTATTGATGAACCCATTCAGTTCCTCCCCCACCAATCCACAGCATGAGGAGGCTGTACTGGATAGTGCAGGATAAACAGCAGCATTTCTCATCTGGCTTTGTGACAGGCAAGGGGTGAATACAGCAGGAAATACTAGAAAACTGCTCTCAGTTGGAATTATATGTAAAAAACTCTTATGCTCGTGGTTTTTAAAGACCTTAGACCAAGCTTTTACTAGTTTGCAAACTTTTAAAAATGCATAAGAAACAGAACCTTGTTCTTAATTAATCTTCTCTTGTTTCAGTTCTAGCCAGAATGAAAACTCCCAAATGTGTTTCTAAAAAGGTAGATGCAAGGTGAGTGCAGTAATTCATTACTGTTCTATGTTCATACAATAATTTTCTGTATCATATTTACTAATCAGGATACAAGAAAAACAGTAAAAGGTTTTATTGATTCATGGGCAGGTACCTATACAGGAGTGAGTGCAGACAGAACTGTTACATGTTCAGTCTGAATGTTCAGGGCAAAGGTAAAAAGGGATATTTGGAGGTGTACGTGCTCTTGGGATTCCTATTAATGGATGCAGTATTCTGCTTAATCCTACCTTTTTTCACATTACTGGCTTTCTCCTTTTTTTTATTACAGTTTGAAAGGCTTCATTGATGACTCAGATGATTTCTTCTTGGACTTTAAACTGAAAAAAAGCACAACAAAGAATGGCAAGTAATTGTCCAACAGTAAACGTGAACGGGGGATTTTGAAGAGTTTAAAGGTAGCATTCATTGCTGAGCTCATAAATCTCTGAGAGAGCTGACCCCAGATCAAGAAGGGCAGGATGTATTTCAGCTGTGTGAATATCAACCCTGCAAAGTGTGTGCCAGCTGTAGACTGGGAAAAGCTGTAAAAAGCTAATGGAATGGTGTCTGGAGGGGCAATGGGTGAAGCAAAGTGGACCAGAAGCATCATTTAAAAAAAAAAAAAGTCACCTATAGATCTGACAGGACAAATCTGAGATGTCAGAAGCCTTGTTTGTTGGCAAGCTACTTTATTTTAATACATCTTTCAGTGGCTTTTTGTGTAATAAGATGGTAAATGGAGCAGGGCATAATAAAGAAAAGGCAAAGATACCTCCTATTTGTGTTTTCCTATCTTTCAAGGGATTTTTTTTTTGTGTTAAGTCAAAGGCAGGTCTAAATGGAACTGCCAAAACTTCAAGCTCTTTCTTTTGAATTGCAGCACAGAAGGATCTTCGGACCCCAAAGAAGTTGATGAGTTCTGGAAAGAAAAGCACTTGCTGCCAAGAATTGCACTATTCAGAGAGTTCAAGTGACATTGAAGATTCTGTCTTTGTAGAAAGTCCATGGCATGGCCACCAAAAAGGGGGAGTGAAAGACTTGAAAGAGAGTCAGAGGTGCACAAAACTTTCACCTCGAGAAAATGCAGGACAGTCAGTTTCCAAGGGCAGTCCGGATTTGCCTGTTAGAAGGAAAGAAAGAATCTGTGAAAAGAATACAGAAAATAAGTTGCCCACTGCAGCCCTACAGCAGAGTGCAGGGGCAGAGTCAGAGAGCTCAGATGACAGTTTTGAGTCATTAATGGAACGGATAAAGAAGCGAAGCCTGCCCCGAAAACCAGTCTTAGGGTCAAGCACAAGTGTCTTTCAGCCCAGCTCAGCAGGTGAGCAGTTGCTCTCAGCTAACTTGCAGTGATAGTGCTGGTTGCCTGATTTCTCCCATTTGTGTGGCACAGGCTTGTGAGGGGCAGCCCAGCACCTGGTAACTGAGTTTGGTGCAATCATTAGTTCCTCCTCTGAGTATTCTGAAAAATCACTCTGTGATATCAAGGTTTAAGTCTTTCGCTATTGCTTGTCCTTATAATTGTAAGCATTTTTTGTTTTAAAAAATATTTTTTTAAAAACTGTAATTATTTTTAAAAAATATTTAACTGGTGGTTTTGAATGATTGTATGATTTTTTTGATGTGTAGTAGTTAGTGTGAAGCTGTCATTTTGGTAAGATTGAAATTTCCAGCACTTCAGAATGCTGTTAAATTAGTGTTTTGATTTATACTTGACTTTATTTTTTTTTTAAATACAGTTTATAATGAGAGTTTCCTAAATCAGTACCTCCTCCTCTCCTTTGACAAACTGACATGAGTTTCAACTGAAAGATTGAAAAGGGGGAAAGGGACTGTTGCAGATAAGAGCAGGTGAAAACAAATATCTTTCTAGAAAAGTAAAGACAGGATGCTTTCCTTACTAACAAGGACTAGTCCAGAGCAAGGAGACCTCTGGAGGAGGATGGCTGACAGCACAGAAATATGCCCTAGGAAAGAGCAATTTTATTTTTTTAATTGGAATATATCCATTATGTTCTACAACATATAATTCAGGAATTATGTTCTATAACACATAACTTAGGAATGCCTGAGTGAGGTCACAAATGCTTTTCCTTTCTCTTTCTCCTGGTTGAATGTTTGGAAGTTTGGAATCCGCCACTCCTTCACTGAATGGTAATTTTTGTAGTGTGTAACAGCAAATTACCTTTCCATCAGTTGTAAAAGCCTTTGCATTCAAGTGTTCACAGTAAAGGTTTATTTTGAGGTGCAATATTTGGCTTTTTCACTGTTGTCAGTTGTTTGCTGGTGTCTGTGCTCCTGATTCTTGGACTCTGTGTAATCCTGTGACTCTGTTGAACTAGAAAACATCAAGCCACCCTGCAAAGATGCACAGCCCTTGAAAAGGGAGGGAGTCAAGACATTAAGGCCAAACTCCACTTCAATCCCAGAAACATCTTCCAAGATAACAACTCCTGCAAGGATTCCTGGGAATGATTTGGTCCATTGCTCACAGTCAGCAAAGACAGAGAGAAGGTCAGTGTTTCTCCATTTTTACTATGTTTAGGGACAATTAAAGATGGACAGAAATGGTAAGCACTTTGCCTAGGATGATGTAGTGATTCCTCTGGTACTGGAAACTTCTGCTACTAATTCAGCAATTGTCAGTGATTAAGTGGCTGGAAATGAAAGTTTTCAGTCTCCAGGATGACAGGGAGAATATAATCTGATCTCTGCCTGGAGGAATTGATGACAAATAAATCTGACAAATGTCACATCTTCTTTGTAAATACTATCTCTCTTGCTATCCCTTGTCTTGGTACAGCACACTTCTAACATGTGCTGGCCCTATAGATTGTATATATCCAGCTGCCTGCCTCTGAAAATGCATCAGAACTGATTCAATTAATAATTTGTGCATCTTAACAAGATTGTTTTGATTTCTTTTAACCCATATCCTTTTATAACTTGCAGAATTCCTATTTATTTTTCTATACATGGATGCAGCTTAAACTTTTCAAAAGAATGCATTTCTCATTTAATAGCTGCCTTTATTCTGTCTTGTAGCCATGTGCTGTTTCCTTTAGTCATTTTATAACTGTGTATACCAATAGAGAATTTTGAAGTGATATCTTCCAAAGCTTTATGGCTTTTCTTGCAGGCTCAGGGTATGTTCAGTGCCTGGTTGTTTCTTGCAAGATCTTTCAAATCCATCTTCCCACTATGTGAAGCATTTCAAGAAAAATAAAGAGGAGCTGGCACAGAAGCTTTACAGGCTGTTTAACAGCACCATCTTTGAGCAGAAGGTTGGTTTCAGAATGAAAACTACAATTCTGAAATGCTGGTTAATATGTTGCTCCTCACTTTTGGTGTGATTGCTCTTTATCCTCTTCAGTTAGTAGAAGTTAACTGTATAGCAATGTCTTGTGTTTGAATGAGCTCAGGCAGTTTCTTTGGAAGGGGTTTGCCACCACTGTGATGCAGCACTTTTCAGCTTGGCTTTGCTTTCCCAGCTGTAATGGATGGAGCACCATCCTTGAGTCACCAGTCTGGGTGGTATCCAGGAGTCTGATGAGAGGAGCTGCTGTGTGACGGGCCTTGGATCAGTTTCATCTGATCCTTCTGTTGCATGTTCCTGTCTGCCTTTCTGGAACAGATTAAAAAGGTGTTTATCCTTTGAATAACAGTTTTGGCTGGGCGTAAAGCTACAAGTTGTGTTTTAAATATAAGGTTAAATTTCAGTGAACTGCTGTCTTGGCCTTTACATCTTTTGGGATACTGGGGACCTTACTCTGGTGAGAAATATCCTTGAAAGGAAGGATGCTGTCCTCAGTAATTCCAGTAGAATTTCCTTCAGGAAGGAAAATGTTTCTGTGCAGATGAAAATATATTGTTGAGCTGACAAAGGACAAGCTGGGGTCACGACTTCACATAAAGCTGAGCTGAACAGGCCCAGTATTGCTGAAAGCAAAATATCTGACTGCCCAGGACTCCTCTGTGCTGGCAGTTACTGCTGTTGAAGCCTTTACTTAAGCTCATTAATTTAGATGACAGAAAACCTTTAGTAAAAGAACAGAACTAACTAAGATAGATATGATGAGGCCTTACAAAATCAGGAGCAGCACAGGAGATAAGCAGGAGTGGATTATTCACCCTCTCACAGCATGAAGGTGCATCAAATTAATTGCAAGTTGCAGGTTCAGCACAACCAAAGCAGATGGTACTTAACCTGTAAATTATTAATTTGTAGAACTTCTGATCACAGAGTATTGTGGATGCTAATAATATATATGTATCCTTAAACATACACATGCTCACTCTCTCCCTAAACACCAGAAAACAACTTTAATGGGTATTTAATTCAAAGGAACCACCTGTGGCTCAGTGAGGTGTTGCCTTACAAATGTTAGCAGTTGGAAAGAGGTACTTTTTGAAGAGGAAATTGTGGTTTATGCCTGTTCTTTCCTTGTATTTCCTCTTAAGCAGCATGTGTTAGCCACTGTTGGAGGTGGAATAGAAGAACTAAGGGACTTTTTGTCTCATCCTGCATTGTGAAATTCCCAGTGTTGTTACAGAAACACGGGTGGTGGGAATAAGAAGCCATGGAGGGTGAGTTTGCATGTTAAGTGACAACAGAGTTAAGGGAACTAAGAAACATCCTGTACCAGCTCTGCAGTAAATACAAGGGGAAGCCAGGGGGCCAGAAGATAAGAGAGGCAGAGGGGGCAGATTACATGTACTGTTGTTTTTCAGTTACCAGAGACAATGGTGATAATCTGGAATAAGAAGATGAGAAAAACAGCAGGATATTGTGTGACAGGGCAGACAGGTCCTGAAGCAAAGCGTTACGCTCGCATAGAACTGTCTGAGAAAGTCTGTGACTCTGCAGGTGGGTAAAAGAAAAAAATGTGTTGATTCTTCTTTGAGAAAGCAAGTTCTAGAGATGAAAACATGAATCTGAGAGATCTGGAACTGGACCCTGCTTTGAAATTTCATATTACCTTGAATAAACAAATCCATTAATTGATGGATTTATCCACATTCCACAGCCCTTCTAATAGGCTGGGCAGATGTACAAAATGTGAGAACAGAGATGTATTCACACTAATTGTAGTTTTTTGATATTTCTTATTGATTTGAAAACCCATAGGCATTTTTACTGTAATTCTGTACGTTCTGTAATGGCAATCTAAAATCTGACTTCTTCCATCACAGCCAGCCACCTTGTTGGCAGTATTTAAAGCTGGAGTAAAGACAGGTCAGTGCCAAGTTAAATTCTATTAAGTGGTGCTGTAACTGTTATTTCTCCCTCATCCCTTCCCAGTCTGGGGAAATGAATCATAAAATGGCTTGGATTGAAAGGGACCTTAAAGGTCATCTCGTTCCACCCCCTGCCGTGGGCAGGGACACCTTCCACTAGACCAGGTTGCTCCAAGCCATGTCCAACCTGGCCTTGAACTTCCAGGGATGGGGCAGCCACAGATTCTCTGGGCAAGCAGTGTCAGAGCCTCAACCCCCTCACAGGGAAGAATTTCTTCCTAAGATCTAATCTAAATCTATCCTTTCAGTTTAAGGCCATTCTCCCTTGTCCTGTCACTATGTGGCCTTGTCAAAAGTCCCTTTCCAGCTCTCTGGGAGCCTCTTCAGGTCCTGGAAGGGGCTCTAAGGTCTCCCTGGAGCCTTTTCCAGGCTGAAGAACCCCAACTCTCTCAACCTGTCTTCATAGGAGAGGTGTTCCAGCCTTCAGATCATTTCTGTGACCCTCCTCTGGGCCCACTTCACCAGTTTCATGACTTTCTGTGCAGAAGACTCCAGAGCTGGACACACCAGTGCAGAGTCCAGGGAACAGTCATTGCCCTGGTCCTGCTGCCACACTATTGCTGACACAAGCCAGGTGCCTTTGGCCTTCCTTGCCCACCTGGGCACTCTCTGGCTCATGTTCAGGTGCTGTCAAACAGCACCCCCAGGTCCTTTCCCCCTGGGCACTTTCCAGCCACTCTGCCCAGTCTGGAGCTGCAGGGGGTTGTTGTGACCCAAGGGCAGGACCCAGCACTTGGCTTTGTTGACCCTCACACAACTGGCCTCAGCCCATGGATCCAGCCTGTCCAGATCCTCTGCAGAGTCTTCCTGCCCTCCAGCCGATCGACACTCCCACCCAAACTGGTGTCACCTGCAAGCTGACTGAGAGTGCTTTCGATCCAGATCACTGATAAAGGTGTTAAACAGGACTGGCCCAACACTGATCCCTCGTGCACACCTTGGTCAGCAGCCCCAGGAATGGATTTAATTCCATTCCTCACCACTCTCTCTGCCCGGCCATCCAGCCAGTCTTTTAGCCAATGAAGAATACATCTGTCCAAGCCATGCCAGCTTCTCCAGGAGAATGCCATGGGAAACAGTGTCAAAGGCTTAACCAACCAGAAGAACCCCCAACAATTTAGGTGTGCAGGGAAGTAACCAGGGTGGAGAATTAGAGCTAATCACAAAACTGGAAATGCACTAAGTAAAACCTTGCTTTGGAGCATTTTATCATATCAAGACATTGGGAGTTCTAACCTCCAAAGTAACTCTTGCATCTTAATGAGTGTCAGAGGTCTGAAGCAGTGACCAGTCTGTACTTGCCCACTCCTGACTCAGTGTCTGTTGTTTGGTTCCCCTCAAGATCGCCTTCGGGACACACTGATCCACGAGGTTTGCCACGCAGCCACCTGGCTCATCAATGGTGTTCGTGATGGGCACGGCCGGTTCTGGAGGTTCTATGCCAATAAATCAGCTGTAATTCATCCCGAACTGCCGGTGGTGACGCGGTGCCACAGCTACGAGATCAACTACAAATTCACCTACGAGTGTGTTCAGTGCAAAGCTAAGTGAGTAGTGTTTTGATCTTGCTTGTGACTGTGTATTAACTGACTGGCTTAGAAATCTGACCTGAGTATCCTGGCAGAAAAGAGCCCTTTCCCACAAGTCCCTGCCTTTCCCTTGCAGGGTCGGTCGCCATTCCAAGTCCCTGGACACGGAGCGGTTCGTGTGTGCGTTCTGCAAGGGGCGGCTGTCCCTCAGCCAGCCCCCTGGCAAGGGCACCACTCCTGCCAGGACTCAGCTCACCCCCTTTGCCAAGTATGTGAAGGAGAACTACGGGCTGGCCAGGAGAGAGCAGCACGGGCTGAGTCATGCAGAGGTCATGAGGAAACTCAGTGCGGATTTTGCTTTGAAAACCAGGCTTGAGGATTCATTTTAGTATCTCGGTGTGCTTCCTTATTTGGTGCTACTTAAATGTTGTATATAGAGTACTAAACGAGTCTAAGAATGTGTTTCAGAGGATTCCAGGTAACTAGTATTTTAAGTACTTCTAATAAAGACCTTAAAGCCTTTCCTAAAATGGGCAAGAGCAAGCAAAAATGATGACAGCAAGTCCAGGGTGGTGCACAAGTCAGGGTATCCTTAGACTTCAGATGGACACCACCTGTGCCAGGGAAGATGCAGTTCCTGGCCCTTTGGAACTGTGTTTGGCTGGAATTTTCTGAGCAGCACTTACACACAGTGCTCTACAGCATGTCTCCAGTGACTCCAGTGAGCACTGGATTTACTCTTCCATCTGGGTACCTGATATGCTGTAGACTCTGTGTATGTGCTGAAAAACTGCTGGGTGTGCATCTGTCTGGGATGGCCAGATGAAGGAAAGTCCAGGCCCACCAGTCCTCTGATTCTGAATGAATTCCAGGCAGGAAAAGAGGCAGACCTGAGTTGGGTTTCAGCATGGGTTCAGAAATTCTCCCATAGAGTTTCTTGAGTGATTCTTGGCTGTTTTTATTACAATGTAGTGGGGTTTGTTAAATTCATTAAAATTTGTGGTTAAAATTAATGGTGGCTTAAATCTCTTAGAGGAAGTGTGAGTTTCTGGCCCTTAGTGAGATTGAAGCTCTTTGATTGATTGAAAATGAAAGTAGTGTAGCCAATTCAAACACCTTCCACCATAGAATGGGGAGGTCTAGTCAGATGGCTGAAGTCTTTCATGTAAAATGATTGTGATTACACGTCTTTGTGTCTTCTGTAAGCAAATTGCTCAGAGGATTTAATAATGCTGAATAATCAATAAATGCCAGTGTTGTACCAGCTGTGGCCATGACCCCCAGGTTTCTTTGTTTCAATTTAATCATGGCTGTGTGGTTTTACAGAACCAGAGCCAGGCTGTGCATCAGCAGAGTCATTAACTTCCTTTTGTCACTGGCATTATGATCCAAGCACCCCCATTCCAGCTGTGCTTTGGGAGACTGCACTGGAGGCCCAGAGCTGCTGAGGGATCTTCCAGGAGCTCTTATCAAGCCTGAGGGCTCTGAGGCACCACCCTCCCTCCCCAGCAAAGATAAAGGTAAGGAGCACTTGAACTAGAAACCAATAACAAAAACAACAGCATGAAACCACAGACTGTTCAAAAACTGAAGAAAATTACTACTCGCAACACTTTTAAGGAAAAAACTCAGTAGTGAGTGTTATACTTGAAGTTTTACCCTGTGGGGATTTGCCAGTAGAAATGCAGAAAGATTGCAAAGTCAAGTCTGACAAAAGCACTGGGGTTATGAGGCTTCCAGAGTTGACACCACTTGGCAGCTGCTAATCAATACAGGCCATCACTGACAGGGACTGTCTCCTTCCCAGCCATTACTTTCATTCTCCCAAAGCAACAGTCCAGATCCAGAGCTGGCAGGAATGTACCCTGCCCTGCAGAAATGCAGGCAGCTCATTTTCATCTATTTAGGTTCAAACCAAGGAGCTGAAACAGGAATTTTAACTGTGCTCTTGTTCCTTTGCTCACATGAGACAGACTTCACAAAACGGAACAGAAACGAGGGTGTGCACAATGGGGGATACTCTGAAATGCAACAGCAGGAACACTTAAAGGATTAGTTCAACAACAGCTATTTTGTTCCAATCTTAAGAAATTTCTACAGTTCAGTTCAGTATATAAGAATGACAAGCCTGCATATCTACCTGTTCTCTTCCCATCTTAAACTTCACTCTGGAAAGGAATCACAGTTCTCTCACTGAGCCAGCAGAAACACCTGATTTTGCAGAGAACCTCAGTGCTGGGCTCACAACAGCATTATGTGAAGAGCATACAGACAGACCAAAAACTTCATAAGCATTCATTTCACTTCATTTCTACTCCAACAGCTCTAGCTTTGGAATTCTTTATTTGGTTTGACATATGCTGAACAGATCCTATGTCAAAGTTCTTCCAGGTCTCTTCCTTCCCAAGCTTTCCTCCCACCTGTTACCTGCCTGGGTGGATGGCCAGCAATCCAGAACGTTACTAGATATAAGATCATGGTCAACTGAAGCTACTAAAAGAAGGCAGAAGTTGGCAGCATCCGATACGACTGCAAGGACACACTTTCCCCCTCTAGCCCTCCTGCTCCAGGCTACTGGAACACATGTAAAACAGTAAGATTTCTGTCAAAATACAGAGAAGGGAGAAACAACACATTCCCTGCGTGTGTGCCCTCCAGAACAGGAGTCCCTTCAGGTGCTGCCCAGCCCCACCACTGCAGCACCTGCAGACACACCCCTGCGTTACTCCAGGCTGGGGCACATGAAGTCCTTATCCTGGAGACGTGCTCTTTGCTGCAGGAGCAGAGGCACAGCCTTCACTGTAAGGCAAAGCAGGGCCACCCTTCAGCCTGGAGGAGGTCTCGTAGATTTTTTTCCATGTCTCTTTTCTGAAGGGTCTGCATTTCCTCCTCACTCCAAAGCAGCGAGTTCCTCCAGGAGCTGCTCTTTCTCCTGCTGCAGCTCCTGCACCCGCTGTTTGTTCTGCTCCAGTCTGTCCTCCAGCCACTGCAGGAGGGGCCCACTGATGGCAGACATCTGGCTGCACAGGTTCTTTGTGAACACTGTAGAGAGCAACAACACAGCATGCCAGGGCAGCACACAAAACACTCACCCGTGTTAGAGACAGCCCAGGAAACCTCCCACCATCCCTGCCGTGGCACCCACACACCCCTCAGGGAAGTCAGGACCAGCAGCTTGAGAAACAGGGACACTGTTTCAGTCCAATCCAGGGGAGCTAATTCCTGAATTAAGAAGAATCATGGAATGCCTCATTTCTTAAATGTGTGAGAATGGATAATGGAGTAACTATCTTGGAACAGAAGTGGGATCAGGATTCACCCTGTGACACTGGAGAAAGCAAAGATGTGATACCCACGTAACACAGATGAAGTGCCAGGAGATGCAGGTGTGGGCACAGCTCAGCCACACATTAACACACAACAAATCCCAAATCCCCCTTGCTGTTCTAACAGAACAAATAACCTAAACAAACCCAAAAACCCCAAACAATCACAAAGTCTGTTGTAATTTTAACTAATTGTATAAAGGCTGAAAGACACGACAGCATTCCTGAACCCCGTGATTAGGCTATTTTACAAGCTCTGATGTTTTCCTAATAAAGTATTTAGTTATAATTCTGCTCCTCAACTAGATTTTATGTAACAAGATCACAATTCCAGGGAATTCTCTGGGTTATACAGTCTTTTGTGATTGGAAATTAGGAGTGTGGCAAAGCAGTATTTGTGCTTTTACAGCAATTTAGAGCTGCTTTTTAGGGCAAAGTGAGGAGTGTTATACATGTGTGGTGTACTGTCCCCCAAATTTAGAGCCAAACCAAGCCCTGCTCCAGACTCCACTGCTTTGATTCTGGGAGCAGCACCCTGGATTCTCACATGCAGAAAAGGATTCCTTACCTGAGCCATTATGGATCTTGGTTACAGAGTCCAGATGGGTGAGGCTACGAGAATGAACAGAGGCAGGTTAGTGACAACACAGGGAGCTGCACATTAAAGCCAGGTTGTAGAACCAGCTGCCTACGAGTCACTGACCAGACACGGGAACATCTAAACCTCCTCACCCAGTGCACATTCACAAGGACAACTGACCTGTGACCACAAACCCCAACATTCTGCTGCTAACCCCAGGCTCAGTAATGCAATCAGTTCTACAGGTGCCCCTGGAGCTGCCCCTTCTTATTTTCTACAGCTTTGACAAGGTTTTGGTCCTTTAGTACAGGAACAGTAGAAAGTGTCACCAAAGACAGTCCTGGAGAGGGGCAGAGCCCCAGTGCTGTTACCTGTGAATTCTCCTGTAGGCATCTTGCTCCTCCTGGCAAAGGATCTTGGGCAACTCCACAGCTGATTCCAGACACACTTTCCCAATGGTTTCATGGGGGACAACATGGATAGGAATTTCAATCCTTTCATATCTAAAAGGGTATCAGATACAATTAACTTCAAAGCAGCAGAGAAAAAAAAGGACTTCTACAACCTTGCAAGTCTGATGCCTGGCAGATGCATGTTTTGGGAACACATGTCTAAGCTGACAGCCAAATAGAAACATTTTATAGCCATACACTTGTCTTAAATTTTAATTATAAAATGCTGAAGCAACTACATGGCCAGTACTGACAACATGAGGCACACTGTGTGTGTGTGGTCAGTGAGGAGATAGTAAATTATCTAGGCTAAATTAATCATTCATCTTTAGATTCTCTTCCAGCAGCCTGCATTAGGAGAAGTCAGAAAACCTTGTGCAATTATCTCTGAACAGTATCTGCTCCTCATGACAGGCCTAGATGCCACTTATTCAAGAAAACTCAGGAGAGATAAAATGAAATACAATCTGACACTGAAAGACAAAATGAAATACAACCCAAGGTTGGACATAAAATTCTTTTGCTGTACTCACTCTGAGCTCTTCTGGGCCTGAATAGACTGGAAACAGGTATAGAGAATCCTGCCTGTCTAAGAGAGACAGCAGAAAGTCAGATTTCAAGTGCAGAAAACCTTATAAACTCACAGAATATGCTTTCAAAAGAATTCCAACAGCTTGTAAAGGCACAGACCTGTCGCTGTGACTGGCATGCTGAAGCTACTTACAGCACATATTGGCAAACCCATTAATGATGAATCTTAAGCAACAGCTGCCCACTGGCCCATCTCAGTGCACACACACTGCAGCACTGCTGCAGCCCCCCTGCACAGGCTGTGGGGCAGCACAATCCAAACACCACCGTTTCAGCTGTGCTTTTCATGTGCTCCCAGCAGAGCTCTCTCCTTCCTGCTCACTGCACCCACCGACTTCAGCTTTGCCCTGATGTTCCTCACGAGCACTTGAAGGGTTTATAAGGTGCCACTTTTAAGTTTCCTACCTTGGTGTTCTTGTCCTCGATGAAGCAGGAGAAGATCAGCCCTACAAAGCCTTGGTCCATCATCTGATACATGGCCTGTGTACGGACATCTGCAGGCACAGAAATGAGAGAATGAGAACTGCACTGGTCACCTGCAGGAGTGGGAAAAGATCTGCCACCTTTTGAAGGGGGATCTGGAATTTGGTGACAAGTGTCACAAGCTTCATTTTTAAATTCTTGCTCCGGGTGATTAAGTTTAAAAAAACCCCAAACATACAAATTAAAATCTAATTGAACAGCAAATCTAAAAAGACAAAGTGAGTTCACAAAACCAGAAATGTTCTCAGGACCAGCCTGGTGCCACAGGTCTCCATAAAGTCCAGCATGTACAAGCTACTTGTGCACTTCTTTCATGTAAGTTTTCAGTTTCACATTAACACTCGTGTGTTAATGTGATGTCAAAAATCACCAGAGCAGGCCCATGATTCCCAAAGCTTTTTTTGCTATTCCTCTCTCCCTAGGTCTGGCTGGACCTGTAGTAGCTGATCTGCAACCTCTGAGTCATGTCTGAGTCCCTGGGGCACACACAGGAATGGGGCTACACTGGCAGAGCTCCCTGGAGCCCACCCAGACAATCTGGTCCTACCAGGGGATGTTTGAGATACAGAACTCTGAACTGCTGGAATGTGCAGCTCTGCAACTCCACAGCTGAGTCCCACAAGCAGCCAAGTGGGAGTTCCACCCAGAACCAGCCCAGGGCTCCTCTTACCAACGTGTGATGGCCAGACAGTGATGTGGGGGTGGGAGTGGTACCAGCCCACCACCCTCATGGGACGTCCTGTCATTTCAGCCAACCTGTGTGGGAGTCAAGGAGCTTCTGGAACCAGCAGAGCAAAGGGAAGGAGCTTTTTGTACAAAGGAAAACAGAGTTTTTAAAAAGAGTTTCCCATCAGCCAACAGAATTCCAGGCCCCTTTGGAGGGGTGACAAGTGGCAGGGAGTTAACAGACCCTCTTCTCCAGCACCACTAGGAGTCACTGCTGCAGAAGCAAACTGGATTTTGCTTGCCCGTGGCAGTAAACACCATTCCAGCAGCTCAGCA
Source organism: Anabacerthia variegaticeps (assembly GCA_035583185.1). Lineage (NCBI taxonomy): Eukaryota > Metazoa > Chordata > Aves > Passeriformes > Furnariidae > Anabacerthia > Anabacerthia variegaticeps. The sequence continues at coordinate 16,133,293 of JAWWEW010000146.1, forward strand.
AACCAGCATCCCTGAGTGTGTGCAGAGAAGAGGCTGCCCAGTGCACCACCTGCTGACCTTTCATCTCCCACTCAGCCTCCCTGCTGAAGTGCCACCCTGCTCCACAAACACACTGCAGAGTTACTGGTCACCAAACACAATGAAATGATAAAAATGCAGCAACAGTTTCCACTGTAAGTGCTGGAACCAACTGCAGGGGAAGGGACCTGCCAGCACAGCCCTGCCAGCCGAGCAGCTGCAGGAGGGAGCAGCAGAGTCTGGACCACAGCACAGCAAGAGAGGCCCAAGGGAAAGCGCTGCCCTGCAGGTCTGTGCTAAAGGATATCTCTGCTTCAGTGGAGGCAGCTGAGAGCTGCTCTGGTGAGATCTCCACGCGGTCCTTCCTCTTGTCAGAGCGGCGCAGGATGATCACAGAGTGGATGTGGACGATCCTGCTAGTGTCCACCTGCCCACGAAGGGGAGACCAGTCACTACCCTGGCACAGACACACCCACCCAACCCGCGGGCGAGGGAGCTCTCCTGGCCCGGGCTGTCACCGTGTCACAGAACAGCGAGAAATGAACCCCCCGGCCGGTCTGCTGGGTGAGAAATCCGACATTCCTTTATCCAGCACTCTGGTAACTCCGCCAAAATGCACATCCAACAACGGAGGGTGTTCGAACACAAAACAGAGCAGGGTATGAACGCAAAACTAGCACATATTCATCCCACTAATACACATTCATCCCATTTCTGTTGCATATTCATCCCACTCCCTGAAAACACGCACACACACCGACTGTTTCACTGGAGTTATTTAAATGTGAGGAGTCTTTTGAGGTCGTACGGGCACACCCCATTGCCCACATTTCCCTTTTATGGTTCCGGACCTTGCAGTGAATCTCCTCCCCTGCGAGTATCTCAAATACGGTGTTCGGGCCGTGCCGCGCTTCTCTTCCTGTTCTGTGCCCCGGCCCTCTGTCTTCGCTGTCAGAACCAGGACATCTGCTAGCACATAGTGACAAGGCAGCACTAGGCGGCACAGAACCATCAGTCACAGAGGCAAAGGCTTGACACAAAGCCACGTTCATCCCCGCGGTCTGCCCTAAGCACCATACGGTGACCACGGCGAACCCTACTGCGCTACAAGAGCCGCTCGCCCCCCCCCCCGCCCGCCGTGTCCCCGCCGCTCGCGGTTACCTCTCCGATGCAGAGCCCCATCACCTCCTCCTTCTCGGTGCTCAGCGCGTGGTTCAGGCACACCAGGAACGCGTCCGCCTCCAGGTGCACGGCCTGCACCGCCATCTTGCCTCCCCCTCACGCCGCGGCCCCGCCCCCCGCGCCGGCCGACCAATCGCGGCGCGGCGCGCGCGCCCTCCCGGCCAATGGGGCGCGGCCTCCGGCGAGGCGGTGCGGCGCGGCGGAAGGGGCCGTGCCGCCCACGGCAGCGGCGCCGCCGGGTTCCGCCCGGGTTCCGCCCGGGTTCCGCGGGGTTCCGCCGCGGTTCCGCCGGGGCGGCGCCCGGTGCCCGCGG
>JAWWEW010000146.1:16135199-16148507 GCA_035583185.1 Anabacerthia variegaticeps
CCGCCCCCGGGCCGTCCCCCCCCCCCGCCCCGTTTCCCCTGCGTTATGTCCATGCTTCCTTGGTTTGTTTTTATTTTGTCTCCCTGTTTCTTCAGATCCCACCAAAGCTCGACCTGCCTCTCCGCACGCGGCTGGACAGCCCGGCTGGTCGGTGAGCATCTGTAACCCCCCAGGCGGTCGGGCGGAGCGCAGGGAGAGGCAGGGAGAGAGGGGACGGCCCAGGGCAGAGAGAGAGAGGATTGCCCCGGGCAGAGAGCATTGCCCCGGGCAGACAGGATTACCCCAGGCAAAGGGGCTTGCCCCGGGCAGAGTAGAGTGCAGACCCCCCAGCAAGAAGCTTTAGAGAGCCCCCACATGCTCATGTGCCCGCAGACAGCTCAGCAGAGCCCTGACCTGTTGCCACAGCCAGGCTGGGTGTTTCAGGAAAGCCCAGCACCCCCGGAGCTCCCCGAGGGAGCTCTCACACTCCACCAGAAGGCCGGGCTGGGCAGCCTTGCTCTGGGAGCTGTAACTGTGTCAGCCCAGCACTGCCGAGCCTCGGCAGCACCTTCCCTCGGTGCCCAAATGGCAGCTGAACTCTTCTAACAGTCTGACCCAGTTGCCTTTGAAAGCAGAAGGTGATAAAGGGTGCAGTTTGTTCAGCACACTGAGCTCCAGCTCTAGAGTGGTCCGAGCAGCGCCTGGGGCAATTTCTTTCACTGTTTTCCTAAAATATTTTAATGTACCCGATTTAAAAGCAAATAAATTGTCTTCACCACAAGCTGCAGTCCTCCTTCTGGCCATTTTCAAATGTATCCATATATTGTGTGGCTCAGAAACCCTCCCAGGTCCTAGAACAGCATTGATCTTCTAAGATTGGTGCTAGGATGGACAGAATGCCTGCCAGTATTACTTCTGTCTATGGGGATTGGGCTCTGAATCTCCCCAAAAAACCACTTTAAACAGCTCAGCCTTCTACAGTTATGTTGAGGGGAATGTTAAAATGTCTCAAAGGGTGATGCTGAAATCCTGCAAATTTCAGCTGATTGGGTTTCTGTTGAATGTGGTGGGGTTTTAATAGACTATGAAGCAAGCAGTGCAAGAAACTGGGTTTATAGCTAGTTTAAAATACAAGTAAGCTCACTTCTCCTTCCACCCATGTCTTCCCTCAGGCTTTGTTACTGCTTTCTGAGAAAACCTGCAGAAACAGGAGTTGTGTGTGTTTTCAGGTGCAATGTCTAAGTGTGTGCTTGTGGAATCTCCTGTTTCTGTGGTGTGTTTGGGTGCTGCAGACAGACCTGTCCCACCCCAAACCCAATTGACGGTTCTGCCTGACCCCAAGATTTTCTGTGTGGCACTAAGTGGGCCAGACTGGGCCTTTGAACTTTGAACTCAAAGCTGCAGAGTTCTGGGGAAATTTGGGACAAATCAGTGGGGCAAGGAGTGAAAACACACATTAACCTCTGCCCATTCTGCACAGTGTCCTCTGCACGACACCTCGTTCTGTCGGTCCTGGGTCTGTCATCACTGCCATCTTCATACACAGTGAACACAAACATGCATGTTGTGCTTTAGTCCTCATGCCTGTAGTTCAGCCAGACTCAACCAGGTTAGTATTTGGAGAGGAGACCTTCCAGGAGAGTTTGCTTGCAGCAGGAAACACTGTTCACTTACTGAGTCATGTTTTTCTATTACCGGAGTCAGTCTTGAGCCTTCTGGTTCTGGGGATAATGAGCTGTAGGAATTCCAGCAAAAAAAGCAAGTTCTTGAACGTTTTTGGTCATGATGGAACTTTTGGCAGCTTGCTGCAGAGTAGGAGAGTATCCTGGCCAAATTCCACCCTGGGGTGATTACATTCAGCTGACTGAAAATGAGCAGTGGCAATTGCTGTGTTTCACTGTTGAGCAGAGTGATTTCCACACAGGGCTATAAACTTGTAAAGTGACTTTGGGTAAAGCAGAATGGAGTAGACTTACAGAAATGTCCCTTTAGCCCTCATAGCTAATTCCTGAAGGCCTTGTGAGGCTTGTCAGCCTGCTGTCACATTCCTCTAAATGCCAGTGGTCCAGCTGCTGGGGCACTGCTTGGAATGTCTGTCCCACATCACAGCATGGTCTTCAGAACAGTGGTGCTTTGTAGGGTGCACATTCACATCCCCACACATCAAGCAAGGAAACAAACAGAATGGGAGAAAAAAGAAATGCTAAAAGAACATTCAAAGTTTTCTTTGTTAGGAATGAAAATACTGTGACTGCTGTTCAGGCTGATCCGTGGTTGGTGTTTTGTTCTCAAGAAAGCTGAGTGCTCCTTTGGTTCCAAAAAGTAGAGAAACACTGATGTGAGATATGGAAAGCAACATGGAGTTGTATTTCCTGTTGTATGTGTACCCCAATGTATAACAATTTTTTTTTTCTCTCCCTGACTTTCCCTCCTTTATTTTGCACCTAGATTTTCTTGCTCCTGTCTGAAATATGCCTTATAACCTTACAAGTTTTCAGAAGACCACTGTGTTTCACTGGGATAAGGAATATTGCATCTGCTTCATAGCAGGAGGATGTTGTATGTGTTACAGCTTAACTTTGTTCTACTTTAAACCTAGATAAAGGATGAAGACTGTCTGTACCATTTTGATTACCTCCTCTAGGGCTCAAAGAGAATCATTTTCCCTGACCTCCATTTGCTAATGGCTCAGCTTGACCTAACTGGCACACAGATAAACGTGCTGTTAAACAAAAATCCCAGTAGCAGGAACCACCTCAATGCCCAAAGCTCCTCTGCCCCTGCTGGTGTTGGTGGCAATCTGTGACCAGCTAAAAGCCGAATGACTAGAGTCTCCAGAGCTGCTCCTGAGAAGCTGCTGTGTGACTGGACAGTGCTGCCATCCCCATGAGAGATGAGACCACGACCCTGCCCAGTGACGGCTCTGCGAGCTCCGCACAGGAGAGTCGTGCACACCGAGTTCCATGCTTTGTCTCCAGAATGATCTTCGTCCTTGTTAAGCTCATTCCACCTCTTGTCACGAGTTTTGCGTTTGGAATTTAGACCACCGCTAATTTTTGTTTTCCTCCCCTGTTTTACACACAGACTGTTAATAGGACTGTTAGTGAAATGAGCAAAGCCAGTATTCGCAGGGTTTAACTTCGCACCAGTAGCACCTTTTGCCCCAGAATGCCTTACAAATGCCACCCAGCACCTGTGCCCCAGGGTACAACTCGGCCTGACATCTCTGTTGGCTTAGGCACCACCTCAGCCTCCCGAGCTGACTTTTAGGCACCTCTCAGCACGTAGCATCTCCTCCATCCAACGAGTCAGACACTGCCTGCCTGCCGGGTCCGGGAGCTCCCTCCGTGAATGTGCTCGGAGCTAAGGAGGCCATGTGTGCACCCCGCGGGCCGGCGCCCTCCCGCTGAGCCCCTGCAGTGCCCCGGGGATGGCCGAGGGGGCCGCGGCCGGCGCTCCCCCCGTCCGGCTGTGGGTGCGGCGCGTGGGGGTTTACTGCGATGAGCACCGCAAAACCTGGCTCGTGGCTGCAGAAGAGGCAAGTGTGCTTTGGGCTTCCCGCTGGTTGTAGCATTGCTGTCTCAGGTGCCTCTGCTGCACTGCCAGTAACTGCCTGCTCTGTTTGTTGCTTTCCCCCAGGAGGAAGGTATGCTGAGGGCTCGGATCCAAAGAGTTCAGGTTCCCCTGGGTGAGGCGCTGCGACCCAGCCAGCTCCCCCCATCCCGGCTGCCTCACATGTGGCAGCTGTCCCAGGGTGAGCAGTACAGGGATAGTAACTCTCGCGTTTGGGAGATAGAGCACCATCTCATGGTAAGGATGGTGGCAACAATAGACCATAGTCATGCCTGTTTGTGAAGTCATTTGAGATCCCTGAGGGACGGCAAAGGACTGTTATTTTGTTGAAGTCCATTAGCTCAAGCACAGTTACTGTAGACGTATTGAACTTTTCCTTGTCACTTACAGCTTGGTGGTGTTGAAGAACTGCTGCTTAAACTCGTGCCTGGGGATTAATCTGGTATGTGCAGACATATTACCCCTGCTTTGTACTGTGCACTGTTTACCAGTCTTTCTTTAATATGAATTTTTGTCTTTCAGGAGCAGTGGCTCTAGGACCATTGTCTGTTTTGTACAATAAAAGGTTCTCTCTCCACTGAAATGCAGCCACCTCTGAGGTGGAAGCAGTTAAACAACACAGAGCACCATCACACAAAAGTTTAGGACAGGCAGTGAAGAGGAGTATTGTGACCAAGTGAAACATCAGGGGGAGTTCTAGGTAGGCAGAATGTAATTGCCCCAAGTGGAGTTTGGCCAGGATGCTGGAAATAATATCCCAGTGATACTGAAAAGTGCTGTGGGCTGGTGACTTGCCAGGAACTGGAAAGGCAGCAGCTCCCTAGCTCTGAGCAGAGGCTGAACTGTGGCCCAGAGGGAGCTGAAGTCCCACCACCACTCCCAGTCACAGTGATGCTTTCCTGCTGAGGTCTCCTGTTCAACTGCTCCTATCACCAGCTTTTGGTTGGCTTTTTGTCTGTCACAGAGGATCACAGTTACAGGTGTTACCGCTGCAGAAGGTCAAACTGAGTATCTGTAATCCTGCTTTCTAGGGATTTGAACAAGAGGGAGCTGTCTTCCAGTCTGGTTTGGGGTTTTTTTGGATGGGGAGGGGATTTCCTGGAACAAAACAAAAAAAGGCATCCTTGTTGGTTTTATGGGGCATACACAGCTAAGTTTTGCTGGTTGGTTGATTTTTTAAATGCCCTCTCCAGCTGCCATTCCATGACCAACACCAAATCCTTGGTTGTGTAGAGCTCACACGGAAGGCTTTCACTTAAATGTGTGGTTCAGTATAAGGTCTAGAGACACAGAGCTCTTAAAAACTAGTCACTCGTGTTAATTTGAATCTTTGCTGGAATCTTTGTTGGTCCAAGTGGAAAAAGAAAAAAGGCCTTTAAATGTAGCATCATAAAAACTTCCCATGTTCATTGTCTACATTATCATCATTTAGCCAGACACAGAAAGTTCTTGTGTATGTTGGCAGGCATCTGCAAGCTACCACAGATGTTTTCTGGCTGGTGACAGTGAGGGAAATTGGGACCTCTTGAAAGTTTTGGCTGTAAGACACTGTCTTCCCCCATCCCCTGAAAAGCACCTTGTTTCTACAGTAACATTTTCCTATCATTTTAGTTCTCTGAAGATGTCCAAGAAGGATCCCTGCCAGAAACAAGCCTGTGAAATACAGAAATGCTTGCAAGGTACCGAGTATAATTTTATCTTTGGTGTCGTGGTTTTTAGTGGAACTTAATTCTTTTAACTTAACCTTGTTGTGCTTTCACCCTGAGAAGGAAGGAGGCACATTAGGATGACCTGATTGCAAAGCAAACAGAATGATTATGTCTGATTTTAATAGAATTGCCTTGTGCTTAATTGTAAATAATGAGACCCCATTAGTACAAAACAGCATTAGTACCAGTAATGTGCTCAGAGTGCTCTCCATGCTGGTAGTGAGATCCCAGGTGTTGTCCTGGGACTCAGCTCTAGGCAGGGAGAATTACAATAAGCTCTTGTAAAACTAGTTTGTGAGGTAGCAGGTGGATTGTATGAGAAGACTGCAGAGCTGCTCCAGGGGTATTTTAGGAGCAGGTCAGACAGGTATCTGTGAGAAACAGGTTAGGCATATGTGATCTCTCCTCAAGGGATGAGATGGTCTCCCTGTAGAGATCTTTACCAGATGGTTTTTATTAACTGAATATTTGTAGGGGAGAAGGAGTTTTTGTGACAATCTGTTTGGGGACGTGGAGACGGGGAGAACAGGTTTTACTTGCAGAGGGCAATATTTTAATAAAATTTTGGGTTGCTTTTTGACAAAGGATTTGCATTTTGGAGTGAATGAGAGAAAACATTCCTCTGTGCCAAGGCAGCTCACCCATATGGGAAAGAGTTCTTCCTAACTCACTTGGTGGAGCCCTTAGCCAGTGTGCTCTGAGCTTCACAGGAGAGTGACTCATGGTGTTGGCCCAGGGCGACGAGGCAGGAGGCTGGTGATGCCACAGCCAAAATTAGCCAGACCAGTTCCACAGCAACTCATTTCTGCCTTTAATTTATTTGCAGGTTAACACAGGTTAACTGAAATAGAGCAGGGAGGGAGGAGGGGATCCTGCTGGGGAAGCAGAGGGATGGCTTTGCAGGCTGCAAGCACCATGTTTGCAATCTGTGCAGGCAACACAACCCCAGAGGCTGGGGAGGAGCACAGGGGAGAAGAGCATCTGGGAAAAAGTAGGGAAAAGCAATAATCAATTATTTGTAGTTGTCTGTCTTCCCCAGGATTGTTTTTTGGAAGCTGTGTTCAGCTCAAACCACCCCCTTTTCATGTCCCCAGTATTCGTCCTATTCGTCCAGACACTACCTTAGCATCTTCGTGGCTGGAGCATTCTCCCATGCAGGGCTACTTTCTCTTCCTGTACTGCACTTAAAAGCTCGTTTGATTTGGTCCCATCTGTGACAGTGTTGTTTTTATAACATGCATGGAAGTGATTCCAAGTGTTTCGCCTGTGTAGGTTTGTGTGCAGTTTTGATCTTAGTGGTTCAGTGATAGCAGAGAGGCTCTTACGAGTCTACACACTCCACTGTCACCGCTTCTCCAGCTGCCAGTTTTGAGTGCTGCTGTCCATGTATTATTGTGCTGTGGAGTTGTCTGACGTGCACAGATGAAGCAGCTGAGTTGACAGAAAGCAAAATAATTATTCCCTGTAAAAATTAATGTGATAGAAGATGTGTACAGATCATTAATTGAGCAACAGCAGCGTACATAGTGCAGAGGACCTTTGGGAGGTGCTTCTCAGAAGCTGGTTTTGGAGTGAGTCATTGATCCAAAAGATCTTGCCTGCTTCCTCTGTGAGACTTAATGCCCACTGTAAATCTCTTGTGTTTTGCTATCCATTGGATGACTAACGTGTTGCCTTTTCAGGAATGCATCCCTGACAGATAACAGCGTGTGTCTGTATGTAGCCACAGTTTTAGAAACAAAGCTGCAAAAGCAGAGTTGATGTTAGGAGAGCCTTGCAACATTCATCATCTGCAGGTTATGGGAGAGAGGGATCAGCTCTCCTCTCCAGGGGCCTGCCCTGCCTCCTGGGCTGCCAGCTTGCACAAAGCAGTAACATCACCATCATCTTTTTCTCAAGGGTGATCTCCGTGATTGTGTTACAGGTCACTCACTAATCCAGTAAGGGAATTCATAGCCCAGTGATCAGAGCAGTCTGGTTTGCTCATTAACCAGGTGTCCACGGGGGCTTTCTGCGCTCTCCAGGGGATGTTACGTATCTCACATTATGCCGCTGTTGCTTCTGTTAGTCTTTTAAAAGTCAGTGGTGGGGGTGGGAGGTGAGTGCAGCAGTGTAGTGATTGTGGAGCTCATCCAAGGCAGTGGGTGGCTCTGAACACTCTGTGTTTCTAGGGAGACAGGCAGGTGGTTATTTACTCAAGCCAGACTCAGCCTGCTTACATACCTGCATGGACTTGTCTCCAAGAGCCTTTGGCCAGAACTTCAGAGAGCTGAAACTAAAGAGATTTTTATAGAGCACAGAAAATGATGAGGTGCTTGTAAGCAGCTCTTGCTTGTCAGAGAAACCTGCCCAGCAGCTGAAGAGCTGGGCTAGGTGTGGTGTTCCCTCTGGGAACAAAGCCTGTTCCTTTCTGCAGACTCAGTGTCTCCTTCTTCTTTTGCAGCGAACAACTACATGGAGTCCAAGTGTGAGACTGTGCTTCAGGAGATGCGGAAATGCTGCGCCCGGTACACCACGGGCAGATCCGTCTGTTGTTCCGGGTTTGAGAGAGAAGAAAGGGAGAGAGAGAAGTTTAAGGTGACTTCAGAAGGAATTCCCCCACCACCTCAGTAACACAATGCAGCTCCAGCAGGTGCTGGAGCATGGACTCACCTGCAGAGCTCGTGTGTGTTTTTTCAAGCCTTCTTTAGACTTTCAGGAAAGCCAGATTGCTCCTAGAACACACCGTTCGGCACACCAAAAAGTATAACAGTACCAACAGATGGCCTGGTTAACAAACTGTACTTTCTGTACGAAAACATCATCTATGTTGCCTCTGCATCACACCTGTGAAAAGTCAACTTGATGTTTTTAGAATGCTTACCTTACTCTAATCCATCCTTGCTCTAAAAATGGAGAGTTGCAACCAAGTTATTCTGGCTCCTGGAGCGAGAGGTACAGGAAATGAGCTCAGAAGAGTGAGTTTAAATGTGACACATGAAACAAGCCCATCTTCACACAACAAAGGTATTGCTGCCCTCATGCAGTAGTTCCAGACAACATTTGCCTGTCCAGTGGTTCAAGCTCAAGAGTGGGAATCAGGTCTGTTGATTGTTCCTAAGTCTTGTGTAGATCATGAGTGATTACAAATCACTTTGCCTAAGTGCCTCCCTTTCCCACTGGGCAGACTTAATTATTTTATATTTGAATTGCCTACACGCTGCTATTTGCATGACAAAGATGTTACAGGAACATTATTTCAGGGATTGCTACAGGGATAGGATATTTTTTTAAAAAAGCAATATTCATTTGAAAGATCTGACTGTTGATACAAAATTTATAAATCTATGTCTAATTGAACACCTTTAAGCAATATGTTATGAACCCAGTCTATTTCAACCTGCTGAAACCCAAAGGCCTGTCACAGAGCCCTGGGCTAGATCCAAGAACTGACTTAGGTGCTGCTTACTGAACAAGCAGTTTGTAGGCACTGGTTTTCCACACAGCATTCCAGACTCACCCACAAGCCGGCTGTGTCTGGACCCCAGGAGAGATGGCTTTCCAGAAGCTCTCGCCCATGCAGCAGAATTTCCTGTGACCTGTAGGAAGAGCTTGTAGACAGGTTCCTGCACCACCCCTCAGAGCTGTCTCGCTGTCCCCTGTAGCAGGAGTCCAGGCACCTCAATATCAGGCTCCACACCCACTAGGCCCTAACTCTGTCATTAGATCTAGCCGTCAAGGACTTTGTGCTGTGAGCAAGTACAACTTATAAAATGCAGCTTCTATAAACAGACCACTGAGGTCTAGGCACAATAGTTGTGTGTATTGAAGCCTAGAAGAGCAAACCATCTGTATTCACTGACTCTGAAGTACCATGGTACAAAATAAATGACTGGAACAAATTGTGGTCTCGGTTTTGGTTGGTTGTTGGGCAGCTTGGCTGCCATTCACGGGCCAGAGGCACATGTGATATCATCGTGTTTAAATAGAAGCTGCTTGATATTTTTGTAACAGCCTCAGGATCAGAATAATTTAGGGCTAGTCTTCCCACTGCCTTCCCCCCCCGCCCAAAAAAAAAAATCCCTTGAAACCAAAGAGGGGGTTTAGTACCCTTGAAAAGCAGGGGAAAGCGATGACAATGTTGTGAAGTAGCTCAAACACTGACAAATAGCTCATTTTTCCCTTTTGCCCTACCTGAGCTGGAATGCTGGAAAGGAAGTCCCTAACACGTGACAAATATATATATATATATTTAGGCTCCTGTTGTACCTATCAAGAAGAAAAAGCCTTGTCTCCATGCCCATTTCAAGTTGGGTGGAACAAACTTGCTCAGCAGAGACTAAACTCAGACTGGCAACAGAATCACCTCCTGCCCTAGGAGCATCCCACTTCTTGGGAATACAGGTGGTTGGTGCCACAATGATCAAGGTGAGGGGTTTATTAAGGCAGCCGATGGCTACCCACATAGAAGAGGGAAGGCTGGTGGCCTCATGGCATCATTTAGGTTGGAAAAGACCTTAAGAGATCGAGGCCAATCCTTCCCCCAGCACTGCCAAACCCATCAGTAAACCATGTCCCTAAGCACCACACCTCCAGAGATGGTGACTCCACCCTGCCCTGTGCAGCCTGTGCCAGGGCTGGACAACTCTTCCAGTGAAGAAATTTTCCCTAATATCCAAGCTGAACCTCCCCTGGCACAACGTGAGGTTGTTTCCTCTTGTCCTGTTACATGTTACCTGGGAGAAGAGACTGATCCCCACCTGGCTCCACCCTCCTTTCAGAGGCCTGGTGGCCACACTATTTCTGGCACAAGCCAGGATGCTGTTGGCCTTTTTGGCCACCGGGGCACATCCCAAACTCCTGCTACTGGACTGGCTGTAGCTGCTCCCCTAAGTCAAGCACAACATGCTCGAGTGAGACAAAAACATGCTGGTTCCCAAGAAGCCAACAGACCTCACACACAGAAGCTATTAGAGCAAAACTGTTTTAATAAAATATCACTTCAACAAGCATTTACATACAATATATAAAACCACTTTAAAAGCCTAATATGTCTGAAATCTTCTCACACTGTAACAGATGTCAGAAGTTGTTGAAACAAGACTAGAAGGGGCAGGAGTGGGAAGGGGAGGGGACACCTCATCTTGGCACCTGCAGCAATGAAAATGCATCCCCACAGAGGCTGATTCAGCATCAAAGTGTGAGCTCACAGCATCAAATGGTGCCAGCCACGAGCCCAACACCAAGAGAGCAGAAAGATTTGCCACCTCCCATGTCCTTGTCCACTCCCTGCCTACATTCACAGCAAACTCAACGTGAACTTGCTACTTGTTTCTCCTTCCAGCAGCAATTGAGGCGATTTAGCTCCCTCTCTGGGCCATTTCTCTCCGTAGCAGCAAACTGGCATTCTAACCCAGTACACCCTTCCCTAGGGCTAGGCAGAAATAGTGACTTATTTGAGCCTGGAAAACATACCTAAGGTCTGTACTGATTTGCTTTGTGCTTTGTGGAGATTAGTGCATCTCAGAAGTTATGTTATGCAGCACACACCGAGCCAAAGGACAGTGATGCTGTTTTCCTACAGGAACAAGAGATACCCTGCAGGACAAATGTATCCGCTCATGAACCTTCACTCCCACAAGCACTACAGAAAAAAAAACTCCAAACCAAACCCCAGAAAGCCAATACCATCATCTGTCACTCCACTGCCAAACAACAGTTTAATGGACATCTATTGGCTGCATCACATCACCCCTGCAGTCCTGGCTGGCTTTTAGGAAGGCCATGGCTAAAAGGACATGAGCCCAGCTGCTCCTTCATTCTCCTTGGCCACGTATGGCAGCACAGGAGCAAAGACAGCACCTCCTGTCTCCTGGTTATCTGCAGCCTCTTTCCACATTCTGAAGGAGAGAAAACCTCCATTTAATCACTGTGTTGCTGCACTGACACTTCAACCAACAGAGCTGAAGCAAAATTAACAACTCCAAGTGCTAATTCCAAAACCTCTGGTAGAACTCACCATTTCAGCTCTTCCAGCAGCTCTCAGTGGAACGTCTCAATTTCCAGGCATACTGAGAGCACCACCAGCAGATCACAAACACACCACACAGCACTGGAAATGGGGTGTAGCTGCTGAGCCAGGTGGTGCAAACCAATCACCCATGAGTGCCACTGTTCCCCAGCACGTTTCCCATGGAAGGATGGGCTGATTTTCACATAAAACCCCATTCTGGGCCAGAACTCCCACATGTACCTGCTGGAGGACTGCACTGTGCTGGCATGCAAATCCCCATGCTTGCAGAGTATCTCTGAGGGATTTTTGTTTGTAATTTTCTCTTGTAGGTTAGAGTTCTGCTCTGCACACAGCTGCACTTGGTCAGACTGTCCAAAAACAGCCGAGCTCTGCATCTGGTCTGCCTCATTACCTGCAGCTGATGGAATTAAGCAAGCAGCTTTTCTTGTAGAAATGACAAGCACAAAGAAGGAAGGAACATAACCAAGGCAGAAAGTATGCACGTGAGCCACTCCCATAAGAGCGCAACCTGGTTTTTCCAGTAGTTTTGTCCTTTCAGTTGCTTGCAGAGACCAGGGAGATGGAGTTTGTGCTCTGCAGAGACAGGTAAAGGACTGCACTCCAGATTTCACATCATCCCCCTAATCCAGCAGAGCTGGCAACAGATACCCTGGACCAGTACAATACACCTACCCTAAGCAGGGATGCATTCCCATTCTATCATCCTGCCCCACATGGCTACACCCTGAAGAGCATCACCAATGCCAAAGTGACCAGAGAAGGTCATGGTAGACATAGAAAGACCAGTCAGAAGCCCAGGGTGACTTATAGTAAGTGGCACAGCTGAAGTATCAGCCAGCCTGACACAGACAGGTGGAAGGAGAGACCCTCAAAGGCTGAACAGTCAGGTGGCAAATGAGAAAGTGCTCTACAGCACAGGGAGCTTGGTGGCTTTCAGAATGCATGATGAGGCAAGGGCCTGGAGACTCGCCCTCAGTGCTCAGTTTCCATCAGCAGTGCAGTGCTGCAATTCCAGTATGGGGAAAAATAACAGCAGAGAGGATCCAAACAGCCATCTGTGCAGTGCAATGGCAGGGGGAGGGCAGGAGAATCCTTATCCTGCTCTGGACACAGCCCAGGCTGTCCCGACACTTCTGCATCTACCCCAGGACAGCCAACCACATTCTGGATTGCCATCTGTATGCAGAGGGAAGCACAGGTTTTCCAGGTACCAGGGCAGGAACAGTGAAAACTAAATAGTGGTGAGCAGCTGACAGCCGTTGTACACAAATACTGGCAGACAAAGGTACACATAAAGAGTCCTGAGCATCTGGGGAAAGCACATTTAAGAGGCTTCTCTGCCCCTACATATTTATGAGATTGCAACTCATGAGAAAATTTGGAGCTGGGCATATTTGGTGGGGAAAGGAATCATAATGATACACCAGGAGTCACAAGCTGTCAGACTGATCCCAGCACACTAACAGCTCAGGCAGAGGAAAAATGTGGAAATCAGAAGCAGCATTTTAAGAAAAAGGGCTGGAACCTGTGAGCAGATGGGACTGAGTCTGTTGGCAACATCCTTTGACTTCTAAGTGAGAGATAACAGCAGTAGAGGAGGGGAGGGGAGGTTGGGCATGAAAAGAGAGTTGAGTGCAGCTTCTAGGATGCCATTCCAAGCAGGAATCCTCCGGCAAACCCTCCAGTCAAGATAACATTCTTCTTTAGAAATATGATCACCTAAGCAGGGAGAGAAGAGGCAACTGTTCAACAACAGCAGGTCACCCACCACCCTCCCACTAAGAAGAAATCCTTCAAGCTGTTTCTGTTCTTCAAGGTAAGTGATGCTCAGAGAGGTGCCACTGCTCCAGTTTGGGAAAGTATCCCACCTAATGAACTCCCCTCCCTAATCTCACCAGCAGCCTCACCAGTGCCCAGCACAGAGAGATGACCTTTGCCCTGGCCAGGCTGGCCACATTATTGCTGACACAAGCCAGGTGCCTTTGGCCTCCTTGCCCACCTGGGCACTCTCTGGCTCATGTTCAGGTGCTGTCA
>JAWWEW010000146.1:16155207-16176184 GCA_035583185.1 Anabacerthia variegaticeps
GGCAAGTGGGGACGTGTTGGGAATCGCAGCAATACTGCATGTGTTTCCTGCTCTGTGCTGATTAGGCTGGAGCAGTGCGTGCTCACTCAGACCAAAGTGGTGTGACAGCACTTCTCTGGACACACAGGCGTGATGTCCTGCACACACAGGCATGGTGTCCTGCACACACAGGCGTGATGTCCTGCACACACACATCCCGGCAGGGCTGGTGTCTGCTGTCTACAGCAGGTTTGGGCCTTGGGACTTGGCTGTCTGAGCTACCAAAGGCCAGGCAAGGGATGGATGTCGTGGGAGTGCAAGAAGAGAGAGGCTGGATGTCCAGCCTGGTGCTCAGCCCTTGAGCCCCAGGGACCCTGCAGACAGACACTCCAAAGGGCTTTTGTTCTAGCTACCTGGAGAAGGAAACTGCACTCCCCAAGAGTTTATTTACTCTCTGGCAAGTGGAAAGCTCCTGCATTTGCTCTGCTGGGCAGCTGAAACCCCATGGCATTGCTGAGGATGAGGACTCCCTTCTGCCCACTCTGATCCTGTGGGTGCAGTGTGGTCACTCTTTGATGGCCCAGCAATCAGATGTAGCTGTTACAAGGTTATCAGACAGGTCCTACACCAACTACTGAGCAGCCAAGGGCACCGTGTCTGCTGGGCCTCTGCCTCTGCTCTAGGCAGGGCTGGTGAGGAGCAGAGGAACTTCTCTTGGGAAAAGATGTAGCTCAGAAGGGAAGGGGGTGGTTGGGGACAAGTTGTCGGTGTTTCATCTTGGAAATTCCATCTGAACACCAGTGTCAGGTGGCACTGGGGCCTTCTGCATGTCCAGTACGTGGTGGGCTTCCATCCCTGTGCAGCACATGTTCCTGGTTTTGTCTCTCCCGAGGAAAGGGATGCCCTTGTGCCCTGGGGCCAGGCAGGGTTTCTCTTGTGCCCCCTCCTCAGTGCTAGCTGCAGGCTCTCCTCTCACACGTGATCCCAGGGGCACTGATGGCCTGAGCATCTGCAGCATGGCCTCACCTTTCCTTTCACATGTGCACCATCACCCCATGCAGGTGCTCAGCTTCCTCCAGGAGCAGGGAAGGAGCAGGGCTGGAGGGGCTGCAGGGCTGGGGGTCCCTGTGCAGCTTGGTCAGGAGCAGCGTGGTGCAGGGGATGGCAGAGGGGTGGTGAGTGCCATGACGGAGCCCAGCAGTGGCGCCTCAGCACCTGCCAGCCACTGTGGCTCCCTGCCAGGTGCCTTCCTGGCAAGCAGCCCTGTTCAGCTTGGGAGGAACAGGCATGGAAAGCCATTCCCCATCTCAGAGGCTTTCCCTCCCTCCTGGCAACACTACCACCTACCAGCCTTCACAGCCAGACTGAGCCAGCTCACCAGCCCACAGCAGCTTCCAGCAGCTCTGCATGGCCAGGGCAAGTGGTACTGAGCAATAATGCAGTCAACAAACCAGTCTGGAGAAGTGCAAATGATACCGAGTGGCTGCTCAGGTGATACAAGCACTTGCTTTCTGCCTTGCAGGTGACTGTGGACAAGTCCTGCTGCTCTCTGCAGCAATTTTCCCAGCTATAAAGATGAATAACAATTTCGGATGTGCCATAATCTCCTCATCCAACTGTTGCCTGTTTTCTACCCCTTTGGGCAGGATGCTGGTCCATCTTCCCTGACAATCCCTCCATTTCACAAGTTTGTCCCTGCCACTGCAGCCCCCAAGGGATGTTCTGCCTGACTATCTCCCACACAACCCTCTTACCTCCAGTACTGAGTACTCTTCTACCTCACTGCAGCAGGGCAGGTGATGCCAAGCACCCTAGGGCATCCCCAAGTGTGACACACCACTTGTTTTGTCCATAAATACTTGCTGAAAATAACAGGGTGGTTTGTTCACAAAGAAAAGGAGCCCCAGTCTGGGCACGGAGGCTCAAGCTGGAGGAAATGTGTTTCTTGCTGGCTTTTTGCCTCCTCAGGAGCAGGGTGGGGGATATGGGAGAAGCACTTTCTGTCCCAGGTCCTGTTCCTAGGCTACATGGGACAGTGGGACATCAGGGAATGTGTTCCTGCATCTGCTGGGATTGCCCCTAACGTGGGGGGCTCAGCTTCTGTCTCCGATCCCATCCCTTACCAGTCCCACCAGCCCCATGTTAAGGTTTCATGTCAGAGACCCTGAAACTCCCATCCCTCCAGCATCCCCCCTGCCTCCCTCCTTTTCCCAGTCACCAAGACCTGTCACATGGATGCTTCTGCACACACTGGGTCACCAAAAGTGTCCCCACCCCTGGTGCACTTCTGTTCTCCTGCAACATGATTGATGGGATGTTCCACACCTCACTTTCCCAGTGGATGTTGGGACCATCCAGGGTGTTCCTCCTCATCTTCCTGCCTTCGTGAGCCAAGGGAGAACCACATGTCAGTGTGTGTGCCTGAGCACACGTGTGTGCATTGAGGGGGGAAGGGGAAATCACTGGCTTTTAAAAAGAGATACTGAAAATTCATAAATAAAATGAAAGAAATTTGCAAAAACATTTCAGTGTATCTTCTCTGAGCTGTACTGCAGGACCCTGGGAGAGGAGGAAAAATGTGAGGAGAAGCTGGTGGGAAGGAGATTCCCAGGGATCACCCCAACCCTTTCCCTCTCACGTGGCTTGAAGTGAGGTTGTGTGGATAAGTCATCACTGCCTGGGGTGCAAGGATCCCGGGGACAGGGATAACCTCATGCATGTACATGTGTATGTACATCCCTGGCAACCCGCTCTCCTCCTCAGTGGTGAGAGAGAAGGTGAGACCAGGCAGAGACCACACCTAAATTCTGCTTCCTCTGCAACCCTCCCTTTCCTCATCTTGCTCCCAGACAGGGCCAGGACACGGAGCCAGCTGGGTCCTGCAGCGGAACTTACTGCTGTTCTTGCCCTCCCTTTCCTTTTGTTTTTTCCTCTCCTCCTGTCACTGCCAGAGGAAGAGTGGGAGAGTCCATCACTCACACGCTGCTCTTTGCACTAACCTGCTCAAGTGATTCCTCTCCTGACATCTTTGAGAAGAGGAGCACTCAGTGCTCTGGGTGCATCTTCAGGTGCTGGCTTTCACTCATCATCTCCTGTGGATTACAACAGCTGGATGAGAAAATAAAGACTTTTCTCTCCTCTTTCCTTTCTTTTTCCTTCCTTTTCACTTTTCCTCCTGAAGTCAGAACAGCTCCCAGCCAGGAGGCATGATGCTGGTGGGAGCCCTCTGCAGCCTCCTGCTCTTCTGCCTGGTTGAGCAGGGCACCAGCAAAGTTAGAAGATACTACATTGCTGCAGTGGAAACCACCTGGGACTACACACACAGCAACCTGCTGTCCACGCTGCAAGTGCCTGCAGGGTAAAGCTCTTTCTATTGCAACTCTAGAACCCTGCTCTGGGTGTTCTCTCACCCTGGCTTGAACTGCATTGTGAGCTTGGGTCCAGACGGGGAAACCTGGCAAGGGGGGTGCTCTGAGCTGCTGGTACAGCTGGGAAGGGGTGGTGTGATGGGGAGTCGCTTTGTACAACCCCTGATGGGCGGCAAGTGGAATTGAAATAGGGAGAGAAAGAGATACATACTGCTCTGCACTACTGTTCTGCATTGCTTTATCTTCATGCCATTTGTCTGTGACACTTTAAAGTCTGTGTTAGCAATCAAGAGCTGGTTTTGCAGCCTGTGCTTTCTCTTCTGCTCTGCATCCTGGGAGCTTTGGGGAAATGTGAGGGGAGATGGAGACCTGTGCCTCTGCGTCTGGGGACTGCAGAGGAGGGTTGGCTGTGCCCCCCTCAGAGCAGCACAGGCTTTTGGCTGTGTCTGCCCATGGAAAAATCCAGATTTAGTTATTTACATCTTTGTGTACATTACATCGCTGGGACTGAAATTTTTCCTTAATGAAATGAAAATGATTTGTAGTGTTTGGGCAAAGAATGGTGTTTGTGCACAGTGACAAGAGGGAGGAAGGCATGGTGGTTTTGTCCGTGTACTTTGGAGTAGGAAGGAAAAGTTGCATTGCTCAGGCATCAGGATGGTGTTGTCTAGAGACACAGCCAGCTGGGACACACATGGATGTGAACAGGCTCTTCTGAGCTCAGCATGGGGAGTGGAGCTGGATGGCTGCATCCCCTGTGGATCAAACTGTGCCCATTCCCTCTGCCCTGCTTCCATCCCCTTCCACAGACTCTGTCCTGGGGCAATACCAGCCCATGGCCCCATCTCAGATCTGCCTAGAGCAGTGATGAGCTGTGGTCAGGCACTGAAACCAGGCTCCAGGGATGAGCCAAGTCAGCCTGACTAGTTGCCATAGTCACTGTATCTGAGTTATGTTGGGTTTTCCCTCTTTGGTTACTTCAATAGGAAAATTGCACCCAACACTCCCCATTTTACTAATCCCCCCTACCCTACTTTCACTCTCATTACACCAACTTCACTCACACTGCTAATTCATCCCTGTGGCTTTCCATTTCAGCGCTGGTTTTAGTGATGCATTTGAGCACTGTTTCTGACCTGGGAGTGACTCAGGGACCTGACTCTGCCTGGGGATGAGCGGGGCATTGGCAGCAGTCTGAGGTCACTTGTCCTCTAGAATAGCAGAAGATAACTCTGGCTTTCTCAGAGGGACTTGGTGGTTGTGCTTCACTCCAGAGAGGCAGAGTATTCCTGGGCAGTGTGGCTCTTGGGGAAGCCATCGTGGGAACCAGGGCTTGCTCTTCATGGCTGTTCCCAGCTGGATGACAGAGCCTCTTCCCTGGCCTTGTAGACTCAGCCTAGTTCCCCAAAATATGGAGAGGGCACAGAAAAATAGCCAGGCTGGGGAGAAAGGACATGCAGGAACAAGCCAGGAAAGCATGGAAGGAGCAGAGCTGCCACTGGAGCTGGGTTGTTTCCAAGCTGTGGGGGGGGGTATCTTCTGCTCCATCTGTTCTTTCTCAGTGTACCAGTATCTCATGGCAGCTCCCAAAGATGCATCTCCAGGCAGGACCTCCAAAACCCTTGTATGTATGCAGTGGTTTCTCTGGCACGTCTGTAGAAAGCTCTGTCAAATCAATGGGCTATGGCACACCAGCCCAGAGCTGCTTGTGCCTTCCCCATGATTTCAGTTTCTTTTCCTCCCAAACACAGCCCTATCAGCAGGGTCGGAGCCAGAACCAACACGTCCTACAACAGTCCCAGGGATTTCAGCACAGACTTGGGGCTGGTGGACACGTAGCAGTCTATTCCTGAACACCTCGGCAGTGCAGGATGTCTCCCAGCTCCAAGAGATGAACAGATAGTGTGGCTAACAATGCTGATCCAAGAAGCCAGAAACTTATCTCCCTGCCTCAGCTTCAGCTGCCCTTTGGAAAGGAAGTTCACGTGGACCCCAAGTGCAGAGGACTGGCCAGAAGCACTCAGATCAGATGTCCCTGTGCTGAACTCTGCCTCCTCATCCCCTGCAGGCTCTGCCATGCCAGCTGGGACCCAGCACTGAGCCTTGCTGTCACTGAGTCTCTTCCCAGCCATGTCCCTGCATGCCAGCAAAATCCCCATGGCTCCAGACAGTTTCTGCCTTGTTTACTGCAGAATTAGCAGGACCGGACCCTCATATCTCAGGGATGTATTTTCAAATCTGGGCTTTCTGAAAGTTAGAGATTAAGGCAAAGCTTCCCTACAGTGCACAGCTGAGTGCCAGCAATCCTGCTAACTCCCAGTGTGGGGACACCCTGGAGAGCAAAGCTGGGTCCAGATCCTACTGCCATGGAACCAGGAAGGATAATGGTTCATAGGCAAAGTCAGCTGAATGCAGTGGCACTGCTCACTAGGGCCGTGTCTGCTGGGGGCTTCCTGCAAGCTGGAATGGGGGGCTATAGCTGTGGTGGGAAAGGCAGTACCTGAATGCAGGTGGGGTTTTCATGGTCATCCACCCTGCTCTGCCCCTGAAGAGGGTGGACCCACTCCCCCCACAGCACCTTCCAGCTGCAGGTGGCTTCAAGCCAGTGGTGTGAGGGTGAGTGTGTGTTAACCTTTCCTAAATTTGAGTCACTGTGTCTCCTTCCTCTTCCGCTTGAGGAAAAGTCTCAAAGGGAAGCACGACTCAAATGAAGGCTTAGTCAGAGCAGGAGAGCCCTCCCTGCTTCTTAAGTGTGAAGAAAATACCACCTGGCTTTTTCTCCAAACAAAACAAGGCTGGAAGCAGTCTCCCTGGTTATTGGCAGAGGTCTCAGCCCTGAGGCTGATAAGTCAGCCTCTCAAATCCTTGAAGAAATTCATGGCTTTGCTATCCTGATAAATGTGCTGGATTCTTTCTGGAAAATGAATTTGTTAAGCTGCTTACAAATAGAAAGCGGCCAGCAGAGATGAGTGGGATGTGAAATACGTTCAAAGCTCTTTTATCTTCCTGCTGTGAAGCATATTTTTAGAGGCTGGCTGTAAGTCCCAATTTCGGCAGAAAAGAAATGAATGTGGGGACGTTGCTCAGACAGAGTGATCTGCCACGACCTGCCATGCAGCCCAACACAGTCCCTTTTGTGGGGGCAGCTGGGGAGGATCTTACAGTTGTCTGTGATGTGATGTGTCTGCCACACCTGAAGGTGCTGAGGATGGGGTGGGAGGTGGCTGCAGGGCACAGGTCACCGTGGCACTGCTATTGCAGCACTCCCAGTGCTCTGTGTCTCTGCTGCCAGGGAAGCACAAAGCAGGACAAGGCAGGAGGCAGGAGACTGGCTGCAGTGCTGCAGGCTGGGTATAGTGTTGTGCCTCCTGCCTCGGTGTCTTCTTCCATCATGACTAACACCATGGCATTAATCACTGCCATGTTCTCATCAGTGAGCTGAGCAAAACACTTCCAGTCACACCTGGGAGTTGTCAGGAAACCCAAAGGACACAACAGGGTGAGCAATCCCTGGGGCTGGCATGACAGAGACAAGCTTTTTGGAAGGGGAGGAAGAGGGTGCCTGTTGCCCATCCATGGATGGGACAGTGCAATCAGCCTTGACTTTTCCTTCTTCCTGCAGCATTTCGGGGCATGCAGGCCCACGGCCCCCCACACCTGGTGTCCCTCCCCAGTACAGGAAAGCTGTGTTTGTGGAGTACCCCGACGCCGCATTCATACAGCCCAAGCTCAAGCCAGCATGGATGGGTAAGAAACACCTGCAGCGTGGGGAGCCCTCACTCTTCCTGACAGCAACCAAACTCATTCTGGGTTGGGTGCTGGCAGCTCTTTAGCCAGAAATAGGAAAGTTCCAGTGTGGCAGAGCTTCTGGGGATGCAGAGAACCTTGCTGGAGCTGGAGCAGTTGATGCTGCCATGCTACATGAGGACAATGGCTAATTGTGCACATAGAAAGGCAGGACTCTTTGGGGCTCATGGCAGGGTGTGAGCTGCCTGACCCCAGCTGCCTGACCTTGTTGTCTTCCCTCCTTCAGGTCTTCTGGGCCCTACCATCCGAGCAGAAGTCTATGACACTGTGGTCATCACGTTTAAAAACCTGGCCTCCCGCCCGTACAACCTCCATGCTGTCGGTGTGTCCTACTGGAAGGCATCAGAGGGTGAGTTGGGCAATGGCCACGTGCTGCAAACAAACCTGTATCAGCTATAGAGGTAATACATAGGATAAACATGAGGTTGGATGTTTAGGGCCAAGAAGACTGTGTTGTCCAGCATTGGGGCAGGTGGTGGATCCACAGCCCAACCAGTGAGTCTCTGGCACAGCTCTGCACTGACATCTGGCCTTTTCTTTGGTTTCAGGTGCAGGGTATGAGGATGAGACCAGCCAGACAGAGAAGGAGGGTGACAAGGTGGATCCTGGTAAGACGCACACATATATTTGGGAAATCCAGGAAAACCAGGGTCCGACAAATGATGACTCAGACTGCCTGACCCACTCCTACTCCTCCAACACCCACAGTGTGAAGGACATCAACTCTGGTTTGATTGGAGCCCTGCTCGTGTGCCGACCTGGTAAGGACAGCACAGGATGGGGACAGGTCACATGAAATTGTGAATTGAAAAGCAGAAAAATCACAGAAGCCTTTCTGAGGCTGAACATGGCAGTGGAGTCAGTAAGCTGTGATCAACACAAGTACTTAGGGGTTCAGTGCTTTCCAGTGCAGGAGCCAAACACATTTTGGATTTCCCTGCTGGAGAGAAATTGTTTGCTTTGTTCCTTCACAAGATTTCAGACCACAGATGAAATTTTGAACCTTATCTATCCATAAGGTGAATTGCTATGGAGGCATAAATGCTTGTCTTTCCTGCAGAGCTTCACCAAGCTCTGATCATTCAGTGTCAGCCAGGTTGCTTTGTCAAACAGGATTTTGTCAGAAGAATTTGGGGGAATTTTTTATCAGCCAGGGTTAAGGATCAGGCAGGACATCTGTGATACTGCCTGGTCTGCAGCACCTGTGCCTGCTCTCCTTCCTTTCTTCTTTCTTCCTTCAATAAACATGGAGGTGATGAAATCCTGACTGTTATTACTTCCTGGGCACAAGAGATGTGACTGGAGTAAAACTGGTCATCCCTGGCTGAGACACATCCTGAAGGTAGTTGTCCAATACCCTTCAATAGTCAGTGGAAATGAACAGGCACGAGTCACCTCCTCCAAGGACACTGTCTGTGGGCTCCAATGACTCACCAGGAGCAAAGTCTGAGGGAAGGCAGCACAAACTGACCTTTCCATGCCTTCTGGGGGCAGCTGCCTCTCATCTGTGGGCTTTTGGGGTCAGCAAGGCTGGAAACAGGGCTGTGGTAGTTGTGAGACATGACAGAAGCAAACCACAGCCTGGCCTTGATTTGTCAATTCTTGAAGGGCACAAAGGGAATTTCCTGGGGAGACAGGCACAGTGTTTGCTGACCTTTAAAGAGATCCATTGCATTGCATCTTGCAGGGACCCTGGTGAGCAATGGGAATGAGGACGTGCAGAATGAGTTTGTGCTGCTCTTCGCGGTGTTTGATGAAGGTAACTACTGGCTGACCCTGAATTCAGCCTGGGCCATTTGCTTTGGCCACAGTGCTCAGCACCCACACCTCCTCCAAGGGTCTGAGCCCCCCATCCAAGGCAGTACTGCCATTCCTTCTCTTCCTCAGGTGCTGGGAGCTTGCAGTGCCCCCAGGCCTGCCATCCCATGCCCTGACCTTGTTCCCATCACACAGGCTAAAGCTGCAGGGAGGTCATGCCCTGTCACGTGCAATGGTCACCACCATATCCATGCAGAGCCCTTTATCTTTGGAATTTTCTTGGAAATGCTCTCAGGTGGAAGCTGACTGCATCCTCCTCTCTCCACAGGGAAAAGCTGGTACTCTGATCCCAGCTCCCAGGCAGCTCCTCAGCCCCAGCCTCACAACAGGACAGAGCTGCACACCATCAATGGCTACATCAATGGCTCACTGCCTGGTGAGTCCTGGTGTGCCAGGGACCGGGATGGAGAGGTGGCATTTTCTGGTATTCTTCAGTGAAAAGGTCCAGAGCTGCCTGAGAGTGAAGAATCTCCAGGGCAAACTGGGAAACACTGTCAGGAGTGTCATTACCATCAGCAGCCTTAGTGGACCACATCCTGAGACCTTCCACATGGGTCTGGCCATTCTCCAGTAAAAGGCAAAGACAAACCTCCCCTGACTTCTCAGTCCTGGTGGATCCTTGGAGCTTGAGAGCTGAGCAGACCTTTGTCAGTCACTGGTTCTGCACAGTGGGTTTTCCCTGGAGAAGATATCCACCTCCACTCAGCACACTCCTCTCTGGGTGTGAGACCTGGCCTGAGAAGTGTCTGATGGAGGGCTGGAAATGGAGAGCTGAGGGCCTCAGGATGGAACCTCCACCCAGTTTCCTCTCAGGCCCCTGGGATCTGTTCCAGTCACCTTTGCCCTCAGTGCCAAAAACAAGTGCTTGACTCTGTATTTGCCTTTTTTTGGCTTCAGCTTCCAGGAACTTGTTATTCACTTCCCTGCTAGATTACAGAGCCCTTCAGCACGCATCAGTTTCTCTCCAGAAAAATATTTTTACAGTGCAGTCAAATTCTTACCCATTTCCTAATCACATTGAGCTATTTGAGTGTCTCTGAGGAAGGAATTTTCCCCTGCTCTCAGATAATCCTGATGACCTCTCTCTTCCCTTTGTGGTATTTCAGGTACTGCTAGGGATGTGCTGTAGCCCTGCCCCAGATGCAGTGTTTTAGTATCAGGTTTGCCAGTGTTATGATCAGACAAATGGTTCTCCTTTCCATTTTCCAATTTCCCTGTTTATAGAGTCAAATAGCACATCTCTCTCTTTTGCCACTGCATCCCACTGTGAGGTCCTATCAGCACAACTCCCAGAGCCCTTGCCAAAGTGCCCCAGTCTAGTCTTATCTCAGGACGGATGGTGAGACTTGTGCTTCTGTGTTGCTTAGACAGTCCACATTCATGTATGAGCAGCTTGAAGCTATCACCTTACAGGGCACGAGACTCTTCTCAGCTGTGTCAGACTCTGAGTCCATTACACCAGGAGTGGGAACAAGGGATAGACACAGTGCTGACTCCTGGGTGTTCTCCTTGTCTCCTGGCAGGTCTCACACTGTGCCTCAAGAAGCAGGTCCACTGGCATGTGATTGGGTTGGGCTCTGGGCCAGAAGTCCACTCCATCTTCTTTGAAGGCCACACATTCCTGGTGAGAGGCCACCGCCTCAGCAGCCTAGAAATCTCCCCTGCCACATATCTCACAGCCCAGACCATGCCAGGAACAGCTGGCTGGTTTCGGATGTTCTGCCAGATACTGTCCCATCAGCAAGGTAACCTTTTTGTACAAGAGCTCGGGGGGAAAGGAGTTCAGGGGGTGGCCTGGGCTCAGGATTCTGTGTGGTGCTGCAGCCCCAATGCCCCTCCTGCTCTGTAGTGTTACATCCACCTGCAATCTGGTCCATGACCTGATGGCATGAGTTGACCCAGGTGCTGGCCCGTTCAGTGGGGACAGTAATGGAGAGGATCTCTCCCAAGCAGAGCCTGGGGAATGCATGCCTGTACTGGTATGTCAGTGTGACCCTTTCTGCCTGTCCTGGCGTGTCAGTGTGACCCTTTCTGCCTGTCCTGTCTGAACCCAGCTGGCATGGAGACCTTTGTGAAGGTGGAGCAGTGTCCTGAGGAACGCCTGCTGAAGATGGGGAAGCTGTCAGACTACATGGATTACCCTGGAGAAGAGGAGGAAACCTACCACGTGATCCAAGTGCGCTCTTTTGCCAAAGACCAGCCTGTGACCTGGACTCACTACATTGCAGCTGAGGAGATGGACTGGGACTATGCCCCTGAGAAGCCAGTGTCTCTGGACAGGTGAGAGTGGGCATGTGTGCCTGTGAGGCTGCTCCTCGAGGCAGCCCTGCCAGCTCTTCCCCTTTTCCCCAGAGATTTATTTTCATTCTGCCCAACCTGGATAGTTTTGTTCTTCCTTATTAACATTAACAGTATGGATACAGGACAAGGATGGTTTTGGGGAAGGCAGGACCTGGCTTTGCTCCCAACATCATTCTGCTGGCACAGGCTCCGTGGGCTGGGACTGCTTTGTTATTGGGGTCACCGGGTTCTGCCCTAGATGGGGATCCTTGTCAGCAGCTGCTGGAGCAAGACATGCAGGGCAGAAATTCCCTCTTGCAGCCACTTGCAGGATAAGCCAGAGGTAAATCCTCTCCATCTTAGAGCTGGCCTTGCTCCTTGGAAGGAGATGGGATGCTCAAGAGAAGACAGCTGATCTGTTGCCTTATGCCTACATATTGGGGCTGTTCCCTGACACAGGACAACCTGCCCTCTCTCAGCTCTCACAGTCACCACTTCCCTCCAGGACAGGGCAGTGTCAGTCAAAGGCTGCTACTGTGCAATCTAGCAGTGCACTAAAGAAGCACTGAATAATTTGAAATGTTATTCCCCAGGATGTGTGTTGTGATTGCAGGGAGGGGTATCCCCACTGTGCACTGGTGGTCCCTGGAAAGCTGTGTAGGTCTTTGAATGATGGAAGGTCTCACTCTGTTTCTGACAGTGTCCCTCATGTGGCTGTTTGCCTTTGCCTGCAGAAACATCACGAGCCTGTACCTGGAGCCTGGCCCTCAGCGGATCGGTTCAAAGTATAAGAAAGTGGTGTTTGTGGAGTATGAAGATGCAACCTTCAAGAAGCGCAAAGTGACAAAACAGCTGGACAAGGGAATTCTGGGGCCTGTCATTAAGGGGGAGGTTGGAGATCAGTTTAAGGTAAGAGAAATACTACTCTCCCTAAGGAGGGACTGTAAGGGGAAACTTCAAAGCTTGATGTTGTTCCTGCTAGTGGCTTTTGGTTTGTGGCTAATGTCTGACAGAAGTCCTTGAGGTGTTTTCTCATGTTTGGTAATGTCCAAAGTCCACCAGAAAGGCAGATGTTACTGATAGCTAAAGCTAAACACTCTCAGTAAGATCGGCAAAGATGCACAGGCTATGACCCAGTCTCTTTGATTTGACTTCATTGCAAGTGTCTTAGGGTTTGTGTGAATTAATCCATGACACATGGCATCCAGCACCTTCCTCTGAGCAAGGAGTATCCTCTCATCCTCCACTCTTCTCCATCTGTTTGCTGTTACCTCCAGTATTGGGACTGTCACTTGTGTCTCCCCGAATGCCACTACTGACCATTTGATTTGTTTGCTGCTAGGAGGAATGGGATGGTTTCCATGATCTTCACATTTCTGCACCCTTCCTGGGGTTTCTTGTGCAGCTGTGGGAATGTGTCAGAGCTAGTTAGAGAAATAAATGCAGGGCTACATGCAGTGAAGTGGGGAGCACTTTGAAGCTGTTGACTGCTGTGCATACTTAGTGTCCTGATCCTCTGAGGCCCTCTGGACTGATGGACTTCTTCTGGTCATGTGGACCTCTTTCTGACTCATATGTATAGTAAGACTAAAGACAGCGACTTTCTCTTTAATAAACCTGATAATTTCATATCCTTGCTAAAATGAACACCTCTCAGAAATATGGACAGTATAGAATCATAAAGAAAGACTTCTATTCTGACTTCATGGTCCCAGACATGTCTATGTTCCTCCCTGCTGATCACTGGCAGGTAGCTAATCCCAGAGCACCACTGCCTAGCACTTCTCTTCCTGGGAGGACACTGAGAGCAGCCTTAAGTACTCACAGTGTTCAGAAAACACTGAACATTCCTGCTGGCTGTTCCCATTTCAGATTGTGTTCAGGAATCTGGCAAGCCGACCCTACAACATCTACCCTCATGGCCTCACCAGCGTAAGGCCATACTACGCTGTGAAACACTCTCAAGGTAAGGCAGGCCATGAGAATTTGGGACATCCCTTGGCCACTGCCACTTTCCTGGGGCACGAGAGCTTCCTGGAGCTTGTGGCAAGACTGGTGGTCCAACTTCTCCATCCAAGCCCATAAGCTCTGCAGTTCCTGAGATGATGATTCTTGGCTCATGTTCCCCTTGGTGTCAGGTAACCCTGTCTGTAAGGAAGGCTTAGATGATGGGTGGGAGAAGGAGCATTCTCAGCCAGGGAGCTGGGACCATCCCAGAGGACTTTACTTTCTGAAGGCAGGAACCATCCTGGTGATCCTGGCTGTGCTTGAAGCTTGCTTACAGCCCTCATTCCCTGGGCTCCCCCTGCTCTGCGTTCATGTGGGGGCTTCATTATGATTTAGACTCTTCCTCTTGCAGCTTTGTGGGTTTTGCTCTGGGATTGTTTTACTTCCAGGTTCCTTTCCCAGAACTGCTTTCATCCCTTGCCAGTGTTCTCCCAGGACCATGACCTGTGCAGGTCCACTCCACATCCCACCAAGGCACAATCACGCCTCTCCCCATCTCCCCTCTGCACTTTTGGGTGCATCACAATGGGAGCAATTACAGCTGGGAGCCCTGTCCCTCTGTCAATATCTCCAGCCAGACATGGCTCAATACCTTGGTGAAAGGAGGCGAGTCATGGTCCTGGAGCCACGGGGATAATGCTCTGTAGAGGTGGATAAGTGAAAAGAACTATTCCTACCCTGACTGACACAAACCATCCTCTTACAGCAGCTCAGCTGGGCACTTGAGGCAGACTTTGTAAGGCTAAATCAATGCAAGATCCTGCTGAATGCTCAGAGGATTTATTTGCATTTGGGTTTTCCTTCTGTTCCTTCCAGATCTCCTCCTTGCTTTTTTCACAGTCTGGCTGCTATTGCTTAAATCTATCTTCTCTTGCTTTGCTTTTCACCCATTTCAGCCCGGCCCAGCTCTGTACTTTCATCTAGGCAGCACAGAGCCCATCTTAGACTGGGCATATTTTCCAGTTTGTGGGAGTTTCAAGGGTTTTCAAAATTAGGCATGTGCCTCTCCACCCTCCCCTGGCCTCGGGGTCTCCTTTTGACCAGATCAACTTGCCAAGCTGCCAGTGTGCCATCCTAGGGTGGGCACGGGTGGTTCACGATGCAACTTGTGTGGTCGGGAAGCTCTTTTAAAAAAGAGGATCACCCCTTGAAGGAGCAGCCCAGATTTAACTGATCTGCTCTTGGGTTGTGTGTTGCCAGTTAAAGACGTGAAGGACATTCCTATCCCCCCTGGCCAGTCCTTCACCTACAGCTGGACTCTCACCACAGAGGATGGTCCCACGCAGGCAGATCCTCGCTGCCTCACCCGTTTCTACTACAGCTCCATCAACCCAGTCCGAGACACAGCCTCGGGCCTCATTGGGCCCCTCCTGATCTGCTTCAAGAAGTCCATGGATCAGAGGGGAAATCAGGTGGGTCCTTTGTTGCCTCAACTGCCAGGCTGAAAGGCTGGAATAAGTGCAGTGGGTGAAATATTCAGGTGAAATCAAATTTATCTGCCCTGTTCTCTTCAACCCTATCATCAGTTCCAATGCCTCTGCCATCCCCATCCTCCCTTGCATGCTCCCTTTTCTCCTGTGAAACTGTGGTAAACTCTTTCCCATGCACCCAGGATAAGACCTGACAGGTACACTGGGACCCAGGGGTGCTCTGATAGGACCAGGAATAATTTCTTCCCTCTCTCTTCCAGATAATGTCAGACAACACGGGGTTGGTGCTGTTTTCTGTCTTTGATGAGAACCTCAGCTGGTACCTGCAGGAGAACATCCAGAGGTTCTGCTCTGACCCAGCCCATGTGGATACCCAGGACCCCCAGTTTTATGCCTCCAATGTGATGCACAGTGAGTACTGGGCCAGGGGCTCCCTGTAAAGCCCCAGCAGACACAGGCTCATCCCTGCCCCAGGGAAGGAGCAGGGGACACACACCTGCTCAGGAGCCATGGGGGGAATCGGGTCCTGATGGCATGTTTCACCCCTGCCTTCTTCCAGCTATTAATGGCTTGGTGTTTGACAACCTCCAAACAAAACTCTGCCTGCATGATGTTGTGTACTGGTATGTCCTGAGTGTTGGGGCCCAGACAGATTTCCTCTCCATCTTCTTCTCTGGGAACACGTTCAAACGCAACATGGTCTTCGAGGACGTGCTTACCCTCTTCCCATTTTCTGGAGAAACAGTCTTCATGAGTCTGGAAAAGCCAGGTTAGTAACATGGGCTACCTATAAACCATAGGCTATGCTATAAACCATCACAGCAGAGATCAGTGAGCACCTCCAGCCAGTTCCCTGGTACCTGATTGCATTTTGACAGCTCTGAGAGCAAAGTGATGCACAACCTGCTGGAATTGCAAAATGAGAGGCAATGATTTTCAGTGATTTTGAATAAGTTAAATTACTGTATTTTACTTCATTAGTAGGGTGTGTGAAGGTCACACGTGTTGCCAAGCCAGTAGGCTGGCTGCAGTAACATGAGCCTGATGGACATTTGCAACCTTGGCTCCAAGCTCGGAGGTCAAGGGGAGCAGCAGCGCTGTCTTTGCTGTGGGTTCAGCTGCTGATCACACCATTTCTCTCCATGTCTTTACAAGGACAGATATCAGAGCCACAAAGAAGAATTCAGTTATATTTCCCCCCACTCAATATTTTTTTCCTTAGTGTTTGCAAAAGCAGTGCTTTCAACCACTTCTTCAGTCCCATGTGATTGCAAACACTGATATGATGGTCATGAGCCCTGCATCCTGAGCCAAGCTGTCAGGGTTTATAGACACCCCAGGAAGCTTTCTAAAACCCAGCCAAGCATTGCATCCGTTTGAACTCTGTGTTTTGCCTGCTGCTCAGAAGCAGAGCAGCAGCTCAGCCAGCAGCAGGTGGCAGCTCTCTCAATGTCAGAGCCCAGTTATCACACACCTCACCCACTGTGTGCCTGCTCACTGTGCAGAGCAAACACCCTGACCCTCGAATCACATTGGATGTGAGCAACAGGCAGCCTCTCCTTTCTTTCCCCTTCAACATGAGAGATGTGACAACTGTGTGAAAAGTGTATTTGACAACACTGGTATGTCTTTTGGGGAGGATTGTGGTGATGATGCTTGTCAGGATTGGCTCTGATGTTGGCAGCAACACTGTGAGTCCAGCTATAAGATACTGTAGGGACTATGAAAACATGAAATCACTACCATGAACCAGAGGCTGCCTGAAAACACAGGTTGTACTAGCAAGGGAGGACATGGGCACTGTATCTCTTCCTGTTTTCCAGTGTGGTGAGCTGATGGTGTCTTCTTGTCCTCTCTTGAGACAGGTGTCTGGACACTGGGGTGCCTGAATCCTGATTTCAGAGACCGAGGGATGCATGCCAAGTTCACAGTCATGCAGTGCCAGTATGAGGGCACTGATGAGGAGGATTATGTGTATGCAGATGAGGAGCAGGATGTCTTTGAATTCCAACCCAGGGGCTTCTCTAAAAGAAAGAGGTGGCACGGGACATGTGTGAATGAGCAACCAAACAGCATTACCTCTTCTGGAAATGAGACTGAGAAAACAAGATTGTGCTTGACAGAACCCAGACAAGGGGCCCCCCTGAGCAGTGACAGGACTTCTGATCTCTCTTCCAATGGCACATCAACATTTTTAGACACAATGCCAAATCCACCTGAAATTTCCATGTCTTCTCCAGAGACAAATTATGAGCCAGTATCCTATGAATCCTTCCTTGAAGATGAAGAATTATCAAAAATCATCAGCCAGGATGAAGGATTTGGAGCTCTCCCACCCAGAGAACCCTCGGTCAGTGTCAGTGGAAGGGTCCGTGGTACTGTGAGCTCAGAAGAAGGTCAGCAATGGCTGCACCAAGCCATGCCAGCTTCAGAAGATTCTCTGGCAGGAATGAAGGTGACAAAAATCTCAGAGGTGCAGGAACCAGTAAAAAGGACGATGGTCCAGCCTGGTGGTATGGTAGAGATCCTGCAAGCAGAGCCTGAAAAGGCAACCACTCATGCAACAAGCCTGTGGGACTCAATCACTGCAAGCAAAGCTCCTCTTCAAGAGAGCAGGAGCTCATTTCACCAGAATGACCTGGAGCACAATCTGAGACTGCAAGACACGTCTTCACAGGGTGCTGAGGACAAGTTGCTAAAAAGGGCTGATAAAATATCCTTTAATCTATATGACTCAGAGGAGACAATTCATACAGAACCAGCTTTAAGTATTGATCATAATTCTTCTTCCACACTGAACAATTCTTCTGCATCTTCAGATGAGACAGAAGATAACAGGACTTTCCATACTGTGGTTCACAGTCACACCATAGAAAGCAATTATTCGTCAAATGATCTAGATGCTAGGTTGGAAAAAAGACCTGACAAAATGATTTCACAAGGCTTTTATGAATCTTTTGAAGAAAAAAATGTTTCTTTCTCAGACAAACCTGTACAAGAAGAAATCGTCACAAATGAGAGTAATTCCTTGCCTACAAAAAATGCCACAGAACAAGAAGCCAGTGAACTTGCCAAAGGCACGAGCCTTCTAGACACCACTTTTGTACAGACCAATGACCTTGAGCCTTCCATCTCTATAATGACAGAAGAGAGGGATGAAGTAATCTTGGAGGAAGTGTTTCAGGATAATACAGCCACTAAGGAATTACCAGAGCTGGACAGTACTGCCTTTTCTGAATCGAATGTTGTGGTCAATGACACAAGAACATTCCCAAGTGGATTCCTAAAGAGCCACGAGCAGTTTCTGAGACACAGAGCTCCAGCCACAACCATAAATGGCCCTGACTGGAGATCTCGACAAGCCAGGTCACTGGAGAGTAGAGGCTTGGTGCATGGTCTGGGTCTTCCCAAAACCAGCTGGCCTAGCAGCAGGAAGCCCCTCTCTGATGCTGAGAGAGCAGAGCAGGACCTGTCCAGCCAGACCCCCAAGACAGCAGTGAATAAGAAAGCCCCAAAGGCATGTGGACCTCATTCCTTTTTTTGCAGCGCTCACTTCAAAAAGAGGTCCCTGATATCAAGCAACACCTTGCCTGAGGTCACGGTGGCCCAGCAAACCCTGGAAGAAAAATCCAACATGATTGAGAGGAGACTACTCCCGGGGAGGGATGCTCTACAGGCTGGTGAGATGCATCCTGAGAGGGGGCCAAGCACAGACAGGGGTGTACAAAGCAGCAGTGAGGGGGTCCAGCACAGCGAACCCTCCTTGCCCACTCAAGGAGCAGTGGGGACTGACGTGCCAGTGGCAGCAAGCAGCCCAGAAATGCAGGTTGGTGCTGAGGATGAAGACCTGGCTTCAAACTGGGACCCAGTTTCCTTGGGGGCAGCAGCCAACATGGGGGGCTTGCAGACCCCAGCTTTGGCTGAGCTGCAGCCAGGCAGAGCTGCGGTCTGGGGGGCTCCTGGGCAAGCTCAGGGGAGAAGCCAGATGGAGGAGGAGACAAACTCTGTGGAGCAGCTGGGTCAGTTCAGTCCTCAGCCTCAGCAGCTCAAGGCCAATTCCACAGAGGACTACATGCCTGAGAGAATGGCTGGGCAAAGCCCAGAGGAAATGTCTATGAAACCAGCCTTCAGAAAGAACTGTTCACTGTCTCCAAGTAGTCCCCCTCACAATCAGAACACTACCAAAAAACCAGCCCAGTATGTGCAAGGCAGTGCTCACCGATGTCAGGTGCTCGGTGAGGAAGATGTGCTCAGAGAAGCAGGGAAGAGAGGGGCCCAGGGCCAAGGAGATCCCAGGGAGGATGGGGAAAGCAACAGCACATCTGGGGAGAGGAACCACATCCCAGAACATGGGAAAGAACCATCTCTGAACAACAGAACCCATTCCAGCCCCTCGGGGTCAAAGGCTGCCAAGTCAGACTATGATGAGTACAGTGACACAGAGCAGACCATGGAGGATTTTGACATCTACGAGGAAGAGGAGCATGACCCACGTTCCTTCCAGGGCGAGGTGCGGCAATACTTCATTGCAGCAGTGGAGGTGATGTGGGAATATGGGAACCAGAGACCCCAGCACTTCCTAAAAGCAACGTAAGTGTGATTGTCCCTCATGTTTTCCTCCTGCCTTGCATGGCATGGCTTGATGCATGAGTTGGCATTGCTGGCAGGCAGGATCACAGGTCTATGTCAGTACAACCCAGCCAAGCAGCCCAGGGAAAGGATTCTCCCAGCACCTCCCCTCCACCCTGGGGAGTTTTGTAACTCCAGAAACCTTGAGCTTCCTTGCAAGTGGGCCAGGGATGCTCTGGCTCTGTATCACCCCTGCCCTGGTCTTATTATGGGACAGTATCACCTGACTTACTCACCTGCCTTCTCCCCCCAGGAACCCACGGAGCAGCAGGAGGAAGAATTCCTGGAGGTACCGCAAGGTGGTTTTCCGAGAGTACATGGATGATTCTTTCACACAGCCGGTGCAGAGGGGAGAGCTGGATGAGCACTTGGGCATCCTTGGGCCGTACATCAGGGCAGAAGTTGAAGATGTCATCATGGTGAATTGAAAGTTCCCTATAAAACCACAAATCCCCCCGTTGCTGTCTGTGCTCAGCCAGAGGGAGTGCTGAGGTGGGCATGCAGGCTGTGCCTGTGGGTTAATCTTCAGGGCTTGGGGGCAGCAGCTGCCCTGCTGGCATGTGGATGGCACCACCATTCAGAGGGACCTCAGTGGCTGGAGGAATGGGCCAGCAGGGACCTCAGAGCATTCAGATGCAAAGCCCTGGACCTGAGACAGACACAATTCCTGCAATAGCACAGCCTTATCAGTTCCTGGGCTTCATGGGGAGCTTTTGGGTGAAGGAGTTGTAAAAAGCAGGGCTCAGTAGAGCTTTTTTAGATGCTCTCTGTGAGGCAGGCTTGGGTTTCCTGCACCACCAAAGGCCCTTCAACACCCACTTAAGAAAGAGGTGGAAAGCTCTTCACTAGGCTCAGGAATTGTATGCTTGGAGAAGCTTCCCAGTTCTCAAGGAAATCTTCATAAGGACAGATTCGGCATCTTTGGGCTCCAGAGACAGTAGTGTAGCTGACCTTGCTCCCACTGAGCAGGAAGAGAGCCTCATCCTGCTGACATGATCAAGATGTGCTTTCCACTGGGGATCACAGTGCACAGCCACAGCTTGTGGTTCAGCATGGGGACTGCATGGGGACCAGCTGGGGGTCTGGGCACCAGCAACTTGGCTGTCTCCTTCCCACCAGCTGGCTGGGACCATCTCCGGGGGCCAGGGCACCCTAAGGGCTGCACCCAGCCCCCTCCCACACTGCCTTTGCTTTGCCTTCCCTCCGGTGCAGGTTACGTTCAAGAACCTGGCCTCACGACCCTTCTCCTTCCACTCCACACTGACAGCCTATGAGGAGCCACAGGGCACAGAGCAGCAGGGTGGGGTGGTGCAGCCAGGCGGGCTTCGGAAATACTCCTGGAAGGTCCTTCCCCAGATGGCACCCACCATGCAGGAGTTCGACTGCAAGGCCTGGGCTTACTTCTCCAATGTGGACCTGGTAGGTGGGAACCTGCTCCATTGGGGCATTCCAGAGAGGAGAGATGGGCAGCATGCCTGGATCCTGGCTGTGAGGTTGAGACATTTCCTAGAGTGCTGCGCTGAAAGCAGCCTGGGGCTGTGTAGATTCTCAAGTGTCTAAAACAGTGATGAATGGATGCTGGTCCTCTCCTCTCCTCTCCTCTCCTCTCCTCTCCTCTCCTCTCCTCTCCTCTCCTCTCCTCTCCTCTCCTCTCCTCTC
>JAWWEW010000146.1:16176284-16220999 GCA_035583185.1 Anabacerthia variegaticeps
CCCCCTCCCCTCCCTCCCCCTTTTCCCCAGTTGTACCAGCTTATGAGACCTGAGGGGAACTAGCAGTCTGCAGCTCCTTACCCCTCTGCCAAATCAGGGATTTGGCTCTTGGGTACAATGTTAGTGTAGTAGGGACTGCAGGACAACTGGACAGACAGACACCATGACTCTTGAAAGCACATGGAGACACCTGCTGTTCAGTCTTTGTTAGCTCAGGGCAGAGTGAGGGTGCCCCAGTGACCCCAGCATGTCCTTCCCAGTCTGCACATGCCTCAGAGTGGGAGCTGGGCCAAGGATGCAGACAGGTCCACTGCGTTCCTCCCTGCTGTGCCTCTTGCCAGTGTCAGTGCTGTCTCCCCCTCTGAGACAAACTCCTATTTCCTGGCTCCCTGGCAGGAGAAGGACCTGCACTCTGGCCTCATTGGGCCACTGATCATCTGCCGCCGTGGGGTGCTGAGCTTTGTCTTCAGGCGGCAGCTGGCTGTGCAGGAGTTCTCCCTGCTCTTCACCATCTTTGATGAGACCAAAAGCTGGTACTTCCCAGAGAACATGGAGAGGAACTGCCTCCCTCCCTGCCGCATCCAGCCGGACAACCCTGACTTTAAGAGAAACCATTCCTTCCATGGTGAGGACCCTTGCCCTTGCCCTTTCCATCCCATAACCTGTACTGGGATGGAAAAACCCTGGAGCCTTGAGCCACTCCTGACCACTGCCTTTCCCAGCCATCAACGGCTATGTGAGCGACACACTGCCTGGGCTGGTGATGGCTCAGCAGCAGCGGGTCCGATGGCACCTCCTGAACATGGGCAGCACTGAGGATATCCACTCTGTCCACTTCCATGGGCAGCTGTTCAGCGTCAGGACTAGCCAGGAGTATCGCATGGGAGTCTACAACCTTTATCCTGGTGAGAAGCAGCACAGGCACTGCACAACCCCCCCATCTGCCAGGGCATTGTGTCTGTGCTGTAAGGAAGTGCCAAGCCTTCAGGAGGGGATACCAAGGAGGGGGAATGGTTCTGGAAGAACCTGGCTTTGCATTTGCACAGCACTTGGCAATGTGGCATCCCGTTACAGACAGTAACACCCTTCTGCTCTGCTCTCCATTCCTGGCCAGGTGTCTTCGGGACAGTGGAGATGTGGCCCTCACATGCTGGGATCTGGCGGGTAGAATGCAAAGTGGGAGAGCACCAGCAAGCGGGGATGAGTGCCCTCTTCCTCGTGTATGACCCGAGTGAGTGATCCCCTTCGAGCCCTGGCTTGCCAGCTGCCACAGCCGCAGCCAGCAAGTATCTGATCTCCCTCCCCCAGAGCTCTCAGCCTTTCTTCTGGGATGACCCAAGTGGGATCTTCTGGTTTTTCACTCTGAAAGAAAGTCATGACTTCAGTCCTTGCCACCCTGCACAGCCCAGCAGATTGCACAGAGTCAGGGACACAGTTAAGGTGAAGGGTGGGAGACCAGCCAATAAATATTTACTCCCAGAGCTCTTGTTTTGCAAAACTGAAGGTCCCTAGACCCCCTGTAAAATGCACCTACCCAAGGAAGTGCAAGCACATAGTGTCAGTAAAGTACAGTGCCCACCTGCCTAACCATGTGTCAGGGGGTAAGCTGAGGCACAGACTGATGACAGGAGCCAGTGAGTAACATTGAATACAGGTTAGTCTTATAGAAACAGCCCCAAGAGCAACTGCAGAATCCACCGAAAACCTCTTGTTCCACTTCAGAACACCACATTTCTAATTCACTATAAGTAAGCACTGGGGGAAGTGGTGTGTGAGAGTAGTATTTTATCACACAGGGACAGTCTCTCTCCTGTTTTTAAGAGTATTAAATGTCAGCCAGAAAATTTTGCCATAAGTTAAAAATCTGCTTAAGATTTCAAATTCACATTTTCCCCAGGAGCATTTGACACTCAGTGGAGATGCCAGGATGTGATAAGTCACTAATAATAATGGTATTATAAGAGACAAACATCCCTGTGCTCAGCAGACCAGAAGAGAGACACAGAGAGACAGGGGTGTCAGGTAGACTTTCCTTTAGCAATGTGATATTTGTTTTTAAAAGATGCTGCCTAGCAACAAAAAGGCTCAGGAGCAAGACTTGGGTATAAGGAAGAGACGCTTGTCAGCACTGCTGGGACATTAGGACACAGGAATGAGATGTCATGGGCTCAGGGACAGGAGTTTGGCTGGAGGCTGCTGTAGCTGATGCTGGGAACTCTTTGCTGCTGACACGGAGGTCAGGAGCAAGAACTTGCAGCACCCCTAAAATTCAGGGATGGATGTGGAGGCATCTGAAATCTATCCCTTGATGTGAGACAGACAAGCCTATGGGCTCCTGGAGGCTTGAAAACCTCCCTGAGCCTGGAGGCTGCTACCCAGCCTAGGCTTTTCCTTCAAAAGCCTTGTCACCTAATCAACTCTGCTTGTTTTTTGCCCTCCTCTGTTCACTGCAGACTGTCTGGATGCCCTTGGTCTGGCTTCAGGCCACATTGCAGACTCTCAGATCACTGCGTCAGGGCAGTATGGTGAGTACCTGCAGGGAAGGCAGGTGAGATCAGGGCAGCTTCAGCAAACACAGCTCATGTGCTTGCCTGCCCAAAGTTCTGCTGCACTGGATCCCTGTTAGAGTCCTTCCTACATCTCTGCCCATGACAACATCCCACTTGGGACATGGAGGTGCCTTCCCACATGTCTGGCCCATCATGTCATTGCTCTGTCACCCTGTATGTGGCTACTAAACACTAAGGTGATGCTCAGACCCAATCCTGCAGGTGGACTTGGCGGCTCCAAGGGCCAACAGCACCCTTTTATCTGTGCTCTCTCCTTGCAGGGCAGTGGGCTCCTTACCTGGCCAGGCTGGGTAACACCGGCTCCATCAATGCCTGGAGCACTGACCGCAGCAATGCCTCCATCCAGGTAAGAGGGACCCTGTGTCTGGAGGCACCACTGGGGGCATTGCAAGGCATGCTCATGGCTGATGCACTGTGCAGGGCTCATGGGTATGGATAGCCAGTGACTCCCCAACTACATCCTACTGTTTCTCCCTCTCTCTGGGAGGGGGAGCACTGAGACCCTATTGGCAATTAGTCTGGTCATGGTTGCTGCTGGCCTGGCCCCATGTCCATCCCCAGTGCAGCAAAAGAATCACTTGATGGTCCAGCTGCAGCACTGGATTGTTCAAAAATCCCCCAAGGACCATGTGAGAACAGCTCACCTCTCCAAACAGCTTCCTCCTGCCCTCTCCTAGCTGTTGTCTGACTTGGGCCCTTATGAATGACTGTTTTAATTAGTTTCATAACCAGTGCTTAGTTATGTTGTGAGGAAATGAGTTCACAGATCTACAGTGCACTGCCTGAACATGGCCTGGGTTTGCCATCGGAAGTGAATCCCTGACTTTCATTCTCAGGTGGACCTTCTACGTCTCATGATTATTCACGGCATTAAAACGCAAGGGGCCCGACAAAAGTTCTCCAGCTTCTACATCTCCCAGTTTGTTGTCTTCTACAGCCTTGATGGGCAGAGGTGGAAGACATACAAGGGAAATACCACCAGCACCCAAATGGTAAGGTGAACAGGTCTTCAGGAGAGTGTCCTCCCAAAATGGGGTCTCGGGGTGATGAGGGCGAGCTCTGTACACAAGGCAGAGATCTCCTGAGCCCCTGAGGTTAGGGCAGGAACAGAGAACATTCAGTGCTTGCAGATCACAGCTCTGCAAGGGACTTGCTGTCTGTGTCCATCTGTCTCATTTTAAATTGTCTGAGCTATCTTTTTCCATCATCCCAGATGTAACTGTGAATCTACTGCTTAACGTTATGCTGTGTGTTACTTAGAGCTAGGCATAAGATTCTGCCTGAATATCTTTTTTAATCCTAAAATTCGCAAATTGGCTTTCCAAAAACATTGTGTAGATGCAGATGATTTGGAGAATCTGTAGTCCTTAGAATAAAGCCCACAACCTAAATATGCATAAGCTGATCATTCCACTGAGAGAACAAGAGAAAAGCCTCCATTGTGTACGCCAGCTGTGGCTAAAAGGTTTCCCAGCTTCAAATGTTCCAGGACTAGCTTTTTTCCCTTCTTTTTCTCCCCTTCATTTGGTGAAAATATAAAACTGAATCCCTTTGTACAGACCCTAAATTTATCCTCCTCCTCTTCTTTCTCAGTGGCTCACCCTGATTTGGGCAACTCACACTTCTTTGGCCTGAATCACAGCTCAGATAATTTCCCTGAGCTGCTGTTTGTTGTAAGGATGGTGATAAGATACAGAAGTGCCAGACAGGACTGTTCTTCTCCCCAGAAATCCCTATCCTGTTTAGCTCTCTTCCCACTGGCACAACAATCCTCGTCATCCCTTTCCCTGCAGCTGTTCTTTGCAAATGTGGATGCAACTGGAGTGAAGGAAAATCGCTTCAACCCTCCAATTGTGGCCCGGTACATCCGTGTTAACCCCACTCACTACAACATCCGTGCCACGCTGCGCATGGAGCTCATCGGCTGCGACCTCAACAGTATGTCCCACCTCCAGGCACCAACTACCAGAGCTGGGGGCTGATCCAACAGGGTGCTGAGCACCAGCTTCATGTATTTCAGGACTCCCAGGCAGTTGGGGAGAGGAGGAGATTGGAGATGTTAAGGGAACAAAGCTGGAGAATCTCATTATGGTTTCACAGACAGCAATATCAGAGGGAGAGCCTGGGGCCAGCTCTCTCCATCACTTTTTCATCAAGGACCAGACACTTCCAGCAGCAGCTAAGCTGATAGCTGAGGAGCTGCTGCCTCAGTCTGGGGGAGCAGGGAACAAGCAGAGACACATGCTCTTGGCTTTTCCTCTGGTTTTGCCACATCAAGGCAAGAGTGCTCTGGTCAACAGTGTGCAAGTGGTGCTCTGGGATCCTTTCTTTGGCCTTGCAGGACTCTGCCACAGCTAAAAGCAGCATGACTGTGCTGTCAGCTCATGCCCCAAAGCTGACAACCTGCTCTGAAGTAGCTGTGCACAGGCACACCTGATCATGCCTGTGCAGGGTGTCTCCCTGCCTGGTACTCTTGTTCTTTCCCTGGAAACAGGTTCTCCTCATGTCTCCTTATACAAAAAATTCTTCACATTCCTCCTAGATAAAATCTCCAGGGAGAAAAGAAGGTGGAGCAGAGGTAGTTTGGCCAGAGACCTGCAGCACACAGGGGCCCTAAGCAGTGCAGGGACGATGATGCTGCAGCAAGGCACAGGAGAACATATAACCAGGGAAAGTGCATGAGGGAGGCTGGAGCCATGAGCAGGCAGAAGGCATCTCTATGATGGTGGGTCTGTTACCCACTTGACTCTCTTCCAGGCTGCTCCATGCCCTTAGGAATGGAGAGAAGAAGGATCCCTGACCAGCACATCTCCGCATCCTCCTACAGCTCCAACGCCTTCTCCAGCTGGTCACCCTCCCTAGCCCGTCTGAACCTTCAGGGCAGGATCAACGCGTGGAGGCCAAAGGTAGCCCATGCAAGGCGATACCCAGGCAGGCAGCTGTGATCTCAGCAGGCAGGATGGGTGCTTGCAACCTCTCCTAGTCAGGGCTGTTTAGAGCCACATGCACCGTGTGAGCTCCCCACTGACAAGCAGGAGAGTTGCCACACTGATTTAGCACCCAGCAGCTCCAACCAGATGTCTGGTTAGGGCAGGTGAAGCACATGGAGGACCAGCTTGGCTTCAGCTGCAGTGGGAGTGTCTTTCTCATTGGCACTGAAGGACTGAAGCCAGTCTGTCCTTCCCCAGAGCAACAGCCCCCGAGAGTGGCTGCAGGTGGACTTTGAAGTAACCAAGAAGGTGACTGCAATCATAACCCAAGGTGCCAAAGCCGTCTTCACCCACATGTTTGTGAAGGAGTTTGCTGTCTCCATCAGCCAGAATGGCCTGCACTGGAGCCCAGTCCTGCAAGATGGCACAGAAAAGGTAGGCAGAGCTGCTCCATCACCATGTCTGGGGCAGAAGCACAGCCCTTGGCAGCAAGCATGACTTTTTTTCAAGAGCAGTGAGCCAGGCTGTGCTTTTTTTCTCACTTAAAACATTCCAATGAGTGTTTGTCTGGGTTGATCATATCCTCACTGTACCAGCAGAGGAAAGCACATCCCTGGTTTCTCTCTCCTCTCCAGATTTTCAAGGCAAACCAAGACTACACAAGCACAGTGACAAATACCCTGGAGCCGCCCCTCTTTGCCCGCTACGTGAGGATACACCCCCGGCAGTGGCACAACCACATTGCCCTGCGAATAGAGTTCCTTGGCTGCGACACTCAGCAGGAATACTGATAGCTGTGGTTCCAGGAAAGGGCAGTGTCAGCTCAAGGATCCACATCCCACCCTCCAGGGTCCTGGCTGCCCCTGCTACTAGGGAAGAGAAGGGCTGCAGAGCTTCACAGTGGCTGGCTCGTTATCTGCCTTTTCCTGTCTCTGACCTGCCGGATGCCATATATTCAGATGTAATGCTAAAAAATTAAACAGTAATTTTCCAGTATCTCCCTGCACTTATTCCTCTGCTCCAGCCTTGGAGTCCCCAGGGGCTCAGTCAGCACTACCAGCAGCTAGTAATTAATTAGCCCGGAGCTTCTCAGCTTTGTTTTACATAAGTTCCCTCTACCCCAGGCACAGTCCTGGAGGAGGAGGAAGCAGCAAAAATAAGGACTGGGGGAGCAGGTCCTCCTCCAGGCCCCAGAGTTCATTTCACAATCGATGGGGATAGGTGGCTGGAGGGAGGCAGAGCTTGCTCAACCTGACTCAGCACTGGGCTTTGGCCCTCACTTCCCTTCATCTCCTTTCCATAATGCTCCTTGCTGCTGTGGCTGGGTGCCACCACCCTGCTTTCTGTTGCTGCCTTGAGGAAGACATCCTTGTTTGCCACAGGAGTTCTGTGGGTGCCTGTAGCTCCCAGGGACCCAGTAGGGATGTTGACTGGTGGATGAGCTGCCACATTGACACAATCCCCAGCAAGGTGTGCCAGGGGCCAGAGCCATCTTTCTGCTGCTGGTGGCTTTCCCCCTCCCTGGCACTTGCCCCACACAGTAGCAGATGTTTCCCCCCACCCAAGAATGACAATGGGAAGGGTGACAGTGGCTCCTGCGTCATGGGGTGGGGACCTTCCAGAAAAATGGCCACCTCACAAAGACACAGAGCACCTGGAGGGCTGTGGAGAAGGAGTGGGGTCATGCCTGTAGGGCAACACACTTCTCCTCCACAGCAGTGGCAGTGTTGTCATCACTGCTGGCTTGTCACAGCCTGTGCCAGCCCACCCCCTGTGCTGTGAGTCCTCCTTCAGTGATGGGGAGCTGGGTGGCCCTGCAAAGTCTCTGGCAGCTGGTGTGGGGTGGGAAGCAGGGCTATGAGGGGCCTTTGGAGAATGGCAGGGGTCAGCTGCCTGCTGGCTGCCAACACGGTGGGATGGGCGGGATAGGTGCACCAGCCCAACAGCAGCCTTGTGAATTTCCAGGGCACCCCACCAGAATCAGGTAGTGTCTGCTCACTCCTGGATGAGATTTGGCCTGCAGCAGCTCCCAGGAGAACTCTGCCAGCAGCACTGGGGACAGTCGTGGTGGGGACCCCAGGGATGTGCACGAGGCAGGGTGGTTGTGTGAGGAATGGCTGCCCTGA
The DNA here is from genome assembly GCA_035583185.1 of Anabacerthia variegaticeps. Lineage (NCBI taxonomy): Eukaryota > Metazoa > Chordata > Aves > Passeriformes > Furnariidae > Anabacerthia > Anabacerthia variegaticeps. The sequence goes on from JAWWEW010000146.1 coordinate 16,183,911, forward strand.
GCCACCCAGCTCCTACCTGCCATCAGCTGCACTGGGCTGGCTGTGGGGCACACAGATGTTGCCCTCCACAGCCTGTGTCTAGAAGAAGCAGGGACACACACTGCAGATCATCTCAGTGATGTGATCTGTCTGGGAACCCACACCCAGTGGAGATCAGAAGCTGATGTCTCAAACAAAGCAGCCTGAAAACACCTCATGCATCTGCCAGGTTACACATTGTTGTACAGGGAGCCTTTGCTGTGGCCCTGGCAGTGATTACATTGCAACCCAAACAGGAGATGCAATCACCCTTTGGCTTCATTGCATTCTGACAATAACCAGGCACAGAGGTGAGGAGGGACTGTTTGGCAAGAGCTGGCCTGAAGAAAAGGATTGGAGCCATAAGCTTCCCCAAGGGGAACACCCTTGCCTGAGGCAGAGTAGCCTCCAGCCTGGGAGGACAAAACCTGCCACCTCAGGCCCTTCTCAAGGCAACTCCATCTCTCCTGCATGCAGTGGCCAATGCTGCACAAGGACAGCAGGCTGCAGTGACTGGGCCACCACCCCAGGCACAGCGAGGACCCTTATGGCAGAGAGAACGGAGCAGAGACATCATCTCAGACACAAACAGCAGCTGGCCTGCAGACAGAGACCCACACACACTTGCTGAGGATCTGACCCAGTCTCCCATGTTGATACTCTTGGATAAAGGCAGACAACTACACCCTCTGCCCATGGTCAGGCTGGGCCTGACCAGCTGAAGCATAAATAACCCTCTGGGTCTACACCGGTGGATGCCAAGGCTCCTCCTGCCTCCAGAAACAGGCTGCTGTGTTGTGGCACATTTCTCTGGTGACACAGGGCTGGATCAGAGGAAAAGCTGTGCGCACCAGAGCCCCTTCTGGACCGTGTTCAAAGAGGAAGTACAGCTGAAATCTCTGCAGGTGACAGAGCAGCCTTCACCAACCAGCCCTGAGCAGTTCCGGGATGTTCTCCAGCCAGCCAGGAAGCAGCGACAGGGCTGTGCTGAGCAAGAGCCCTGGGAGGGGCCTGTGGGCAGGCAGGCAGATGTGTCACAGACTGCCAAGTTCTAGCATCTATTACTGTAAGGGTGCCTTGACATTTATCTTGTAGGGAACAGAGACCAGACGCTGTTTCCTCACAGCACGAAGAAGGTCTGAAATACATCACATCCTCCCCCAGGCACAGACGTTTCTGTGCAGGGGAAGGGCTAGACCAGCACAAAGCCCTCTGCTTCTGGGCCAGGAGATGCCCTGCCCTGTCATCACCCCACAAAGAGCCCTGCTGCAGCAGGGGCTGCCTGGCTAAATCTTCCCAGGTCCTAGGGATCTTACTCTCTTTCATGGCTCAGCAGCTACAGCTGCCTGGGCTGGGTGATCTGGTGATCACACAGCCTTCTGGTGTCTCCAGGAAGACAAAACACATCCTGGTCACCTCTTTCTAATATAGCCCAAGCAGAGATTATTTTGCAATCCGAAGTGTGTGAGGTGTTTCAATGCTGAGCCCCAGCCAGATAAGTCATGGGTCAGGGAGGTTTCTGCATCTGTCTCCTCTCACGTGGGGTGGAGGTTCTTGGTGTGCAGCCCCCACCTGAGCCAGATGTGAGGGATGTGTGCAGGTATTGCAGCTATACAGGAGAGCACTGTTCTGAGAACAAGTTGCCAACACATAAGAGAAACAGGCAGCAGCATTCTGAAGAGAGCAGGGACCATGGCTGATAGGGAGCAAAGCAAACTTGGGCAAGCACATATGTTACATATGTGTATATGTATTCATATATATTTATATACATATGCATTCCCCATATGTAACCAAGAGAGAATGAAGACTCAGACTTCCTTTTTCTGTCTGTCAGATGTCTCTTGTCATATTTCTCCCTCCTACTATATATTCCATGATTAACTGCAAGGCTTCTTTCTGCTCTCTGTATCTGTTGCCTCCTACTCCACATTGCTTCCAGCCTGTTTCTAGCCCATGAGCACAAGAGAAACCTGGTGCCCAGGCATCCTGCCCCCAGGATGTGCTCAGAGCAGCACATTTCAAAGCGATGCCCCACCAATCCCAGTCTATGCCCATACTCCCCTGATCTCCTACCACCACTGCAAGCCTGTTGTGCGGTTTGGTACACTGCTGATACAGAACTTGCTTAGCATCAGGAGCTAAATCTGATGAGGCCTTAGACCACAAGCTGTGAATTTCCACCCAGATATGCTGAACTTTTACCTAGTTAAGTAAAAGGAGGCTGCAGAGCTGGTTTGAGCTGGAAGATAAGGAAGGCTGCTACCATCATCAGCTGACACAACAGTCTTAGAGATGAGAGAATAAATAGCCCATCTAGAGACAATGGACAGATCCAATAAAGAACAGGAATACCCCAGACCCTAATATTACTGATCAGAAATGTCATGAGAGGGAGGGAAACAGATTGTAAGGGTATAATTGCCTAAGGATTTCTTTGATTTGGGTTCTTCTTTTGAGGCACCCAGCTGCTTTACATGTCAGATAAATAAACCACCTATTTACTCAGCTGATTGGTATCTTCTTCAAGCAGGAATCTAAGCCCAAGCCCTTTTGGTGGTGGCAGGTTAAAAGTAAGTTCCTAAAAGGGTTTCAGAGCACAAAGCTTGTATCAGAGCTTTCCTCAGGTTTCCAGATCAGGGTGTCTGCTCAAGAAGTAAGCTCTCTGGCTCTGTTTGCTTTAGAAAGGTGGTGCATTCCTGGCGACACAATTTGAATTCCCCTGTGGGATGTGTTGGGGGCAGACCTCGAGCACCTTTCCCACTTCCCAGCACCCACCCTGTGAGGAGCAGGCCTGGTCTGCTTTGATGCAGCTAAGCTCTGTCCTCACTCCCTGCCCAGGCTGTGCTTCTGAGGCTCTTTGCTCCTGGCAGTGTTAGAGCAGCTTGCTGGAGATGGTCACATCAGTGCCTGCGGCTCCCACACCTCCTCTTCCCTGTATCTCACAGCACTCTGGGCTTTCTGATAGCTGAGGCAGAAGCAGTTTTATTCCCACAAGACAGGAGAAATTTGCTGTCAGAACAAGATGGATTTTCTTTCTCCCCCCCCCCGCCCTCATTCCTCTGTTTTCCTGTTTCTTTTCTCTATGACTTTATACCCTTCTCTTCCTTGTATTTCTTAGGGTAATTTTAGACTGAGGCAACCTGGGGAAGTCATCTAGCAGCAGTGGGGGAGTCATACAAGGAAACCTCTACGTTTCCAGGATCCCAGGGGTGGTGTGAATAACCCTTCCAGTGATTATTTTAAAGACCATTCCAGCAGAATTAACTTCCCATTCCCAAACAAATCTCTGACCTCACCTGGACTCTGGCATCAGTAAGACCTACCATGAGAGGGCAAAAAGTTTGACAGCAGCCCTTCCCACCATGCACTGGCATCAGTAAGACCTACCATGAGAGGGCAAAAAGTTTGACAGCAGCTCTTCCCACCATGCACAGCTCACAAGTGCAGGGATTTGCCATCCACCCCATGCAAGCTGCACAAGGTGCACAAGGAGGTGGAAGACCCAGAGCAGTGCAAGGAGAATAGGGCTGTCCTTGCTGCAGCACAGAGGAATCCCTGGGTCTCCAGGAGCTACCCTGGGGCTCTGCACATACCGGCGGATGACGGTAGGTTTGGGAGAGCCAGGTACGCACCAGTGCTCCTTTGCAGAGGGTGCTGCCCATGTCCTGGCCGTGCAAATAACAAAGCCTGCCCATCCCCAGCCTCCTGCCCTGTTTTTGGGGCGAGCGGTGCTGCGCCCCTTCCCCAGCAGGATCCCAAACTCCTCCGCATCCCGGGGGCGGGCTGGGGGGACCGGCACGGCCACCGTGGGGACCCTTCCCCGTGGGGGCCCCCGGTGTGTGCGGGGACACCCCCGAGCGCTGTCGCCGCCCCCGGCCCCGCCCGTCAGGCCCCGCCGCACACGGGCGGAGCTGCGGGAGCTGCCGGGGCTGCCGGGGCCGGAGCGGCGGCTCCGCCGGACCCCGCGATGACCCTCAAGTCGGGGCGCGGCGGCTCCGGCGGCGGCGGCGGCGGCAGCATGAGCAGCATGAGGACGGCGCTCTCCGACCTCTACCTGGAGCACCTCCTGCAGAACCGGCCCAAGCCCGAGGTGAGCGGACCGATGCGCGCCCCGCTGCCCCCCATCCCACCGCCAGCACCGCCGGTCCCCCTTCCCCTGCGGACCCCTAGCCCGGCTCCCGCAGCCCAGCCCCGCAGGGGTGCCCCGAGGGTCCCGTCCCTCCCGCACAAAGGCAGGGACACCGCGGTGGGGAGTCCGGTGTGCGGCACTGCTGGTCCCCGACACCCGCGGGCCGGGATGCTCGCCCCCCGCGGTTAGGGATGCTCGCTGGGAGCGCCGGGGGGGAATGGGCAGCCAGCGCGGCCGGCACAAGATATCCAAGCAGGAGAGAAGGAGCGGGGTCCAGGGGAGGAAGGCTCCGGCATCCTGCCGCGGAAGAGATTGTGCTTGTTTTGCTGCAAAGTTGTAGCTGGTCTGAACTGGAACTGCCTGTCACATGAGCTGATTCAGCTGCTGAGCAACATCCAGGTCCACGGCATGGGCTGGAGGAGGGTGGTGGGTCTCTGCCCCCCAAAGGAAGGATGTAACCAGCCTTTCTCACACCTCCCCCGGGTGGGCAGTGAGCCGGTGGTCGCAGGCACCCCCACCTCCCACAGAACGGGAGCAGAAAGCTGCCCCAGCCGCTTTGGTTCTGCTGGGAGGGCTCCTTCCTCAGCTGATGTCATTTGGTGTAGCTTGGGTGCAGCCAGGAGGAGGTCAACATCCCCCGGTGCTAAACAGCTGGTGCCTTCTCCCAGCTGTGAACAGGCATCCCTGTGGAAGCCAAGGCCAAATGTGCCTGTGCTGAGGTTTCCTTGCAGCTGTGGGGAGACCCTGAGAGCAGGGAGGAAATTTCCCCCAAGTGCTGTCTTTGGCCCATCCTGTTGGACACTAAAGCATGCAAAAGAGGCTTGTCAGATCCTTCTCACGCCAGTGGCTCATCTGTTTTTTATGGTTCAACCTTGGCAGGGTGCTTTGAAAAATAAAAATTGGAAAAAAAATATGTTTAAAGCGAAGTGTATGAACCAGGCAGCTGCTGAGAGGAGCTTTCCAATCCCTCTGCCTGCAAGATCCAAGCAAAGGGTCTGCCTGGCTGCAGCAAAGCAAGGATAAATTGCCAGTGGCAGCCAGGCATGGAAAACGTAGGAGCTGCTGTACAGCTCAGTGGTGTTCTGGTGTATTTATTTCAAAAGGGATAAAGAATGAGATGGTAAACTGAGATCTGACTGAGGCCTTTTAAAAGGAGCTCCATACTGCTGGCTCCCAACAGGGGTACCATGTCCTGAGCTTGCCAGTCACTCCCATGCTCCTCTCCATATCATGTACATGCAGAGACTGTGCTGGCCCGCTGTGGCTGTGGGCCCCTCTGTGGGACCTCAGGACATTGCCCAACAGCAGCTCTTGGGAAGGGTGCTGGGTCTGACTGCTCCTTGCCTGGAGTTCAAACAGGGTGACCAGGAGGTTTCGCTTCTCCATTTTCTCTGATAGAGCCACGTGCTGGGAAGTGCCGCCCTGTGTTCCTCATGTGGTGGCAGGGCGTGCAAACCATGGCAAGTGGAAGCCATGTTATTGCTAGGAAACAAACCAAAGCCTCTTCTCTTGAGCCTCACTTGCCTGCATATCTATTCCTTATCTCCTGATTGGCAAATGCAGACTTACCAAAAAGGTGTGGGCTTTATTTCCAGCTGTGCACCTGGTTGGCAGAGTGACCTTGGGCTTTTCCCCTTATCATCCATGACTCAGTTCCCTAGCTGTAAAATGGACAGCAAATGTGACCTTTGGGAATCTGGTGGAGAAAAGGAGAGTACTTCTAGAGAGAGAGCTGAGTCTGAGGGTGCAGAGGGTGCAGTGCTTCCATCTGGGCAGCAGTTCCAAAGTAGACTGAGGCCACGGTCCCCAGGGACCGAATCCTGAATTGACCACAGGTAAAACTTGTTTGGAAGCCGAGCTAAACTTCTGGCTTTGAGCAATGAAGTGGGGAGGGCTGGTTCCAGCTTCTTGATCTCAAATGTATTTTGCCAGGGTGCTGTCTGTAACAGCTACAGGGGAAAAGCTGTTTTGCTGGGCTTATTCAGGGAGGTGGGGATGGAGTGGCTGGGCAGCTCCTCCTTCTGTCGGTGTTGTGGTTTCACTGACTGTCTCTTGGAGGTGACTGGTTTCACAAACATGTGAAAGGCTGTATCAGCCTTTCCTGGTGGGAAGATGGTGCCTCAGCAAAATTGACTGTGTTCCCTTGAAAATCTGGCCCATCTCCATTGCAGCACTCTGTGATTTGGAGTCTGTGTGAGGGGACACAGAGCTGGCAGCATCTTCTGGCTGCCATGACCATTTTATATCCCTCCTATTTCTCTATTCTCCTTCCTACAGAGACCTGTTGGTGTTGCCGGGCCTTTTCCCAGTGTCAGCAATTTAATCCTGTTTGGTTTAAATATTTGTTAGTTTGATTTTTTTTTTTTTTTTAAACCTCAATCATGTTGCTGGAGGGGATTTTAGATGAGATTGTTCCTGTGGTTGTGCTGGCAAACCTGAGAAGTCAGTTGCCCCTGGCAGAACGAATTACTTCTAAATGTCCACGTGGCTGTTGCTCCCCAGCCTGCTGGAGCAGCCCTAAAGCAACTCCCAATCTCAATTTTTTTGCTACTTTGCTTTTTTTACACATTGTTGTGTGTTTTTTAAGCTGTACTGAGACTGAGATGCACACATCTGCTGGGTGGTGGGAAAAGGGCTGGAACACAGGAGGAGAGATTGCTTGGTCTTTGCACCAAGCAGTGCCCCAACCTCCCTGCATGAGCCTATGGTGATGATAATGTGAGGGGCAATGATGGATGGAGGGAGCTGGGATTTTGTTGCTCGCTATGGGCAGCAGAGCATGTCTCCTTGCCAGCCAGGAGGGCAATCCCAGAGAAACTTAGCTCCAGGGTTCCTCCTTGCATCCCAGCTGCTGTATTTTGCGGACCTGCTTGGCAAAACTGGCAGTTCTTTTCTCTGTGTACTTGCCAGGCAGCCCTGTTGTTCCAAGGCAACCTGATACTGAAGTCTCTTGGTTAGAGCAGCAAGGAGAGCCCAGGAACTAAACCTCTGACCATGCCCTTTGCACTGCAGTGCTGCTTTCCCCAAGTGCTGCTTCAGCCTCCTGCAAACAACCTGCCAGTTAATGTTTGATTTGCCCATGGTGTGCAGCCTGGTGTAGCCAGTGCAGCAGCAGGAGCAACCCTGGCAGACAGTGCTGACCCTGCTGTTGGACAGGATGCCAAGCCCTGGGGCCCTTCCCACATTCCCTGTGTTCAAACACTGCCCAAGGAACTGGTGGACTTCCTTCCACCTTGGGATACAGGGCAGAAATACAGGGTCTTGAGGAAAAAATGCAGGCAAGTAGCTGAGGTGTCTTTGACCCACAGAGCTGGTGGCTTCTCTGTGCACTGCCACATCGAGCACGATTTGTGCAGGGTGCCAGCTGCAAGCCACACATAGGGCTGCTGGGTGCTGGGCTGCCCAGAGCCCCTCTTGCACAGCCCTTGCCCCCCAACCTCCTTGCCCCTTGGCTGCCCCAAGGCTGGCCCAGCAGTGCCTGAGCTGCTGTGACCACAGAACCAGCTCTTAGCAGCACTCACAGATGTTTCCTGTGGAGCAGTGCAGAAGTAGCAGAGTCTGGCCAGCCACCAGTATCGCTCAGAAGGCTTTTGAGGTCACAGACCGTGCTGGGCCAAACCAGCCAAGAGTGCATCTGCCAGGAGAGTGCAAGGTTGGAGATCCAGCCAACCAGCTCATGTGCACGGAGCATGAGATCGACACGTCTCCTGTTTCTGTTTTCTGGGTGCCCAACATCAGGACTGGAATATGTCCCTCTGTGGGTCCTTGCCATCCTCATCAACGAGGCATTTTCCCATCCCAATCCTCTGGCTGTCAGCAAAAACCAAAATCACCCCAGCATGGCTTTAAGGCAGAGAAAGAATTGCTGGAGGACAATTTTGGGTTCAGGGCTGCCATCAGGTGACTGGTGACCATTCCCAGGCACAGCAACAGGTCTCTGGTGACAAGGCTTGTTCTCTAGGAGTCACCAGGGTGACACTGGTGCTGTGTCAGCGTCAAGGGCTGGGTGTTTTCTCCAGCTCTCAGCAAAAAGCAAAGGTCGGGGCCAGGAGGCTCAGCTGATGGGGATGGTGGGCATGGCTGGGGTAGGAACTCCCAGTCCCTGGAGCAGACTGTGCTGTGTCCTGGGTCATCGGGCTCTGCTGAGCCTAGAGGTTTGAAGCCAGGAATTGCATGGTCTAAGACTTTCCCAAGGCATGACCAAGATAAGTGTGATCTGTGCTGACTCCAACCACCTCACGGGCACTTTGGCCTTGGGTAGGGCTGGAGAAGGTCCTTGTCCTGTTCCTGCTTGCACCTGCTGTCTCGGCAGAGGTGGAACAGGTGGCAGAGAGCTGAGGGACAGCTCTAGGCAGGCACACTGCTGGATCTGTTCCTCTGCCCTTCAAATGGTATGGTAGCAGCGTGCCCTGCTAGGACTGGCAAGCCAGACAGAGGGGCTGCAAGTCATTCTTCCTTCCACCTTGTGAGTCCTTGGCCTGGGTGCTGCTCTGAGCTGGGATTTAGTCTTCTCCTCCCTGTTTAAGCCTTTGGCAGCCAGAGCTCATGTGGTTGCCTTTTTCCTCTGAGGTTGAGGTTGGTTGGCACTATTAGAAGGAGCTGGCTTAAAAATAAATTCCATGTCTTCTCTATTGCTTCATCCTGGGCACACAGCTCCCTGACCCCTTTCTGCCCTGGCCCAGCCTTGTCAGTGACCTTTCCTGGAGGCTGTGACAATGATTTGCCTCCATGCTGGTCCATCCCTCTCTGCCAGCCACTGTCCCCACTAGTCGTGACTCTGCTGACCCTTCCTTTGGCTTCCTCCCTGCTTTCTGCCATTGCACAGAGCTGAATCATTGCCTTAGCCCAGCAGAACTCCAGCACATCCCTACCAAAGCTAATTTTGTTGTGGTTTCGTGCCGTGGCTGCAGCCCAGCAGCAGATGCTTTTCACTGCACGAACCTTCCCATGGCCTGACCAGATCTGCCTCCCACCTTGGCTGGATATGTCTGTAGCTTCTCTTCTGCTCTGGGCTGGGTGTCTGTGGTGGGTGAGAGTGAGCTGGGGCAGTGGGATCAGGCTGACATTCCCCAGCTCCTGGCATGGAGCCTCTGGCCCAGGCACTCGGTTGGCAAGCCAGGCTGTGGTGGGGAGAGGCGTTGACTCTGCCTGGCTGGGCATGGCAGACCATGTGGCTGGTGCAGGACTGAAGCCAACGAGGACCTTGCTGGGTGTCCCTGCAGGATTGCTGGCTGTGGCTCCAAGCCCAGGCGCTGCTGGGAGGGGGTGCAGGCTGCAAACTGGGCAGCAGGGCCAGCAGTGTGGTGTGGACTGGGACAGCCAGGAGGGTTCCTTGTTTTATGTCATGGGCTGCTGTGAGAATCTGAGCATGCTGACTGGGCTGGGAGGAACTGCACATGGAAGCCTGGCCTGATTTTGCTGGGTCAGCACTGATTTGGGAGAGGCTTGAGGGAAGTCCACTGCACTTGGGGCCAAACAGGGTTATCTCTGAGCTTTGCAGAGACTTTGCCCAGCATGCCTGAGGGATTTAAGAGCACTGTGTCAGGGTTTCTCAGACTAGAAGGGAGAAGCTCACTTAGCAGTGTCCCTGCTGCATGACAGGATGGGTTTGAGGGTTCTCTGCCTGGGACCCTGTGCACTCTTCACCTGCCTTGGTGCCAGCACCTGGTGGAAACCAAGAACAGAGGTTTCCTCATGGCTGAAAGCCACTGCTTGGCTTCCCAGTGCAAGCCAGTGTGACAGGACCTGTAGCTGGGAGTTGGGAAGGGGAACGGGATGTTTCTGGCTGACTTAGGAACATGCTGCCTTCAGTGCCAGGGTGGGTACGTGGCTCTGCACCATGTTGGTTGCCTATTGATGTAGGTGAGGAAAGGCTGAACTTGCAAACTGAGCAAGAGCAATGCCTGGGTCCTAGTTCTCAGGGGTGAGTCCCAAACTGCTCTGTTCAGTTGGTGAAGCTGTCCTGGGCTTTATGCTCTGCAACAAGCTGCGTGTGGGCCAAGTACTGCCGTGACACACAAGGAGTGTTTGTGCCTCGTTGCTTCAGAAGATGATCAGCTGTGGACTCTTTTGCCTTCTGCTACCTGTAGCTTTTCCAAAGTTTTTTTAACTCCTGTGTTTCCCAAGATGGAAAACTGCAGATTAAACCCATATCCACATCTTCAAGGGTGAAGCTCTTCTGCTCTTTTTCCTTTCTTGCTCTTGCTGTCCTCTCCTCCAGCCCATTCATCTCTCTTCCCCTGTGCTCCACCTGCACCACAGGCACCCTAACACAGCTGAGTAGCTCAGCCCCACAGCAGGGACATGGCATTCCCGGGTCCTGTTGAGGTGGAGCCCCTAAACCATGGTCTTTGTTCTGCCCTGACAGGCCATGACTCAGACCCCAAACGCCATGACCGAGGACATTTATACCAATGGCTCAGCCCTGGGCAGTCCCTCCCATGGCAGCAGCCGCGAGGTGCGGAAGATACGCCTTGTCCAGTTCGAGAAGGTCACAGAGGAGCCCATGGTGAGAACTGGCAAGATCCTAAATCTTGATGGCACCCAGGGGGGTGGAGGGGCACATTGAGCTGTGCCAATGGGCTGGCCTTGGGGGAAGCAGATCACTGGAGACTTCAGCCGTGGGAAAAAGGTGCTGGATGCTGCCTGGGGACCTGGAGTGAGCCCCGTCCAAGGGTGGTGATGCTTGTGCCAAGAGGAGCTGCAGCAGCCTGAGCTGGCCAAGCAGGGTCTTCCCCCCATCCACTGCATAGCCCACCATGGACATGGGCCTGGAGAGGACTTTGCTGAGGGCTGGAGAGCTCTCCCCTGCAGCAAGCAGTCATGGATTTTCGTGTCTTCCAGGGAATCACGCTGAAGCAAAACGACAGGCAGAGCTGCATGGTGGCCAGAATCTTCCACGGGGGAATGATTCACAGACAAGGTAACGAGGCCTTCGTAGAAGCAGTGCATGGGGTGCACGTCTGCAGGTGATTTCTTTCCATGCAACAATAAGGCAGGTCCTCAGTGCTACTGGCTTTCCCCTGATGACATGGACATCTGTGCCTGTTCCTCTGCTAGGGATGTGTCAGGAACTCGCTGCTCTCTCTTGCATGGTTGTCATGTCAATATACTGGAGGCTTTAGGGATAAATAAAGGGTTGGGGGAAGGGCTCTCCCAAAAAGGAACTGGAGACTGTCTCATGGTGGGGTCACTGTAAGGGGAGATGGAAGCTATTGCCATTCCTAAAGTGCACAGGTGGGACAGGCATGCTGTAGATTGGCTCTGCAGACCAAAAGAAGGTGCCAAAAGAAATAAATAGGTGCTATTTTCTGGTTTTGGGTCTTGCCAAGGAGGAATGGAAATGAAATGTTCTCTGCTTTGAAGAGGCCCCTTTTCCAGCCTTGGATCCAAGTGGGAAGTCTGTGCTTACTGCTGCCAAAATAAGACAGGAGCCATTCCAATAACACTCCTGGAGCTTGATTTATAGCAGTATATCTGAGGCTGTAATCTGCCTGGGTATATAAACTGAAAACACACAAAATCAGGAATGCTTGTTTAAAGGGTCCTGTAAGAAGGTTGTCATTGGCTCAGGTGAGGTTGGGTTTGAGTAAATCTGAATCAGATGCTTTGACCAGTCTAAAGCACTGGAGGACACATAGTGGAAAGCAACCTGATGACCTTCAGTCTGGCTAAGTGTGTGTATTGGGTGGAGGGGGAAGGATTCATTCCCCTTGTCCTGCAGTCCTATGTGCTCAGGTGACACGTGTGGCCCCAGAAGCTCTGCCCAGGCAAACACTGCACTGTCCTGGCCACAGCTTGGCCAGGGAGTTGGGAGGCTGCTGGAGCTGTGCAGTTTGGGTTTGGTGAGTGGCTCCTGTCCCTTTTTTGCATTTTCATGTTTCTCACATTGCTGGCAGGCTCCCTTCACGTGGGTGATGAAATCATAGAAATCAATGGGCAGAGTGCGAGCAACCACTCAGTTGACCAGCTGCAGAAGATGCTGGTAGGTATTTGTGTTTGACAGGGCTGTTCCCTGGGAAGGGCCCCTTTGGCCTGCATGCCGTGAGCATTCACGCCCTCCCAGACACCAGAGCCAGCACACAGCTGCCTGCAGCTTTGTGATGTGGCAGAAACCACAGTGCATGCAGCCTCGGTGGTGGTGTCTGTGCTTGCTGCTTGTTTCTGGCCTCCTGAGATCAGCAGCAAAGGCTGTTGGCTGGGTCCCTGACATGGGCTGATGTGTGTGGGGCTTGGAAAACCACCATGAGAGCCACTTCTGTTTGCCAAGGCTGGTGTACAACTCCAGCCCAGGGGCTGGCTGCTCTTGCAGACCTGGGCCATGCATGCAGGTCAACTTGGTGCCATTTTCCTACTGTTGAGGTTGTGATCCTGCCAGGCCCTTGCTAGAAACAGCTTTGTACAGGGTTTCCTTGGGTTCACACAGTGAGGCCATCCATGCCCAACGTGTGGGACCTGGTCAGAGCGAGGTGGCAGTGGTGCTGAGGACACCCATCAGCAGCCTAAGCAGCAGTGCCACAGTCCGCTCCTGTCTGATGGCAGGATGTCCCCATTCCAGACAGCAGGACCAAGGAGGAGCTTGTCTTTGCCTCCCAAGAAGGGAGGTTGCCCCAGGAGGCCTCTCCAAGCCTCCACATGTGGTTGTCCCCACGGGACCATATAGGTCTTGTGACACACGTGGGGCAACAGCACGCTGTCACCTAATGTCACTGGGAGATCCAGAGCAAGAGGCCAGCATGGAGAGAACAGATGGAGGGGACCTGGCCAAACCAGCCCTTCTCCCAGGCTCCTCACTGGGACAGCCAGGCCAGAGCTGGTGCAGATCCCCATGTTCATTCTGGCCGTGCCCACAGCCAGACCCTTGTGGAGCTGCTGGTGTCCCCCCATGGGAACGGGACGGGCATGGCAAAGCTGTGCTGCCACAGCTCTTAGCCCAGCCCCAGCAGAGCTGTTTCTAACCAGGCTGTGGTGTCACAGGGAGCACCCAGGAGCCTTGCCTTTGCAGGTCCTGGAATTCAGCACCTTCCTGCTGTTGAACTGCCTCCAGACACCACCTCCTCCAACTCTTCTTTCTCCCCTTCCTTTGTTCACTAGAAAGAAACCAAGGGGACGGTCTCATTAAAAGTCATTCCCAACCAACAAAGCCGCCTCCCTGCTCTCCAGGTAAGTGCAGCCTCTAGACCCATGGGCAGTGCTGGGACATGGCTGTGGGACAGAGTGGGACCAGAGCAACCCCTGCAGGACAAGTGCTGGGGAGAGAGCTGTGTGGAGCCAGGGGTATCAGGACAAGAGGCGATGGCTGCCTTGTCACCTTGTCTGAGTTGCTGGAGCCTGAAGGGACCTGTCCTGTACTTACATTGCTGCAGACAAGCAGATTTTGGCCCCGTGTGGGTGTGTTCACCCAGTGTGTATGCAGGAACATGGGTCTGGGTTGCCTGAGCCACAGTGGTGCAGGTGTGCAGTGTTTGGGGATGGGAGAGCAGCAGCACCAGGGAGCACGAAAGAGTCTCCCCCACAGCTGTGGCTGTCAGAGCCATGTCCCTCTGACAGGACCACAGCAGCCCCTCCTGGGGCAGCACAGGGCTCTGTGGTCCCTGCTGTCACAGCTCCAGGAGGGTATTGTGGATGCCACCAGCACGGCTGTGCACAGTGAGGGGGAAGAAGGAAGCAGTGGGGGGAAGGAAGGCAGCTCCTTGCACCTGCTGCCCCTGCAAGGGTGGGGGGGCTGTGCTGTGATAGGGGAGACACCTGCCTGGCTTTGCCTTTGAGGTGCTGTGGTGGCTGAAGTAGAGCAATGGGGAGGGCTGGGTGCCATGCTGAGGCTTCAGTGTGTGGTAGCTGGGATAGTGTCCTGTTTCTGGGTGCAGGAGTCAACCCCAGCACAGCATCCCCCCAGTCATGGACATGCAGGAGTGGGGAAGAAGTTCAGAGGCAGAGGTTGTGGGCTGGATGGTGCTGGGATGGGCTGAGAGAGCCCATGTCATTCTTTACTCAGAGAGGCTGAAGTGTCTGAACGTGGTGGCAAGTGAAAACTGTTTCTTGCTCAGCCCATGCTCTCCCTAGTCCAGCTCAACTAGCTTTGCCCACGTGTTTATTAAACACTGGTCCCTGTCTTCCCTTCCCTGCTATCTGCTCTCCCTGGCCTGACCCAGCCAGCTCCAGTTGGCCAGGCCAGCTCAGTGCCAGGGGAAAAGCTATCCCTGAGAAAAAGAGCACTGTTCCTGGCTCACCTAAGGCTGGCCTGGCTATGTCTGGCTTGGGGTACCAGTGAGGAGCAGAGAGCTCCAGGCAGGTGCCTGGGCAGTGCTTGCTGTGTATCCCTTGTGTGTTTGTGTGGATGATCAGTTTCTTGGTGCCAGAGTGTGCTTGCAAAGCAAGCATCAGTCCTTGTCTTGAGAGGAGAGATTCCACTCTTGTTATTTTCCATTGTGAGAGATCTCATGCCACAGCTTGATCCATATGCTCTCTTCTGGCAGTGAAAGGGAACCATTGTGTCGTGATGGCTCTGTGCCTCCAGCAGCACTGCTGAAGTAGGATATACTGTGGGAAATGGTTTTAATGTGGAACAAGGACAGCATGGTCTACTCTACCCAAGGAAGAAGGCTTTCCAGGCCTTGCCTGTGACATCTGAGGACAGGACAGGCATCACCCCATGTGAAACCCTTTGCCCCCTTGCTACATGCTGTTTCTGGGTGAATAACTTGATAGTGTTGTTCTCAGAGTTCCCTAAACTCCTGCCTGGCTGTGGCCCAACCCTAGTCCTGATCTTGCTGGGTGTGCTGAACAGAGACAGATTGCAGCTGCAGCAGCATTTCAGACAAGAAACAAGTCATCCAGGCACCAAAGAGCAAGGGGCAATGCAGAACACACTGGGCACACGTGTGGTCTGCCCTCTCCTGGAATAGGTGACTCATCTATTCTGCTGCTCTCTGAGTCTGTTCTTCCTGAACAGCCTCCCTGGAAGACAATATCCATGTCTGAAAACCACATGCCATTTTTTGACCTTCCAAAGATGCTTGGAGGCAGCAAGAGCCCAGGGATGCCTGGCTGCCTGCTGGCTTCAGGGGCACTTAAGGCCAAGGGAAGGAAGTGGGATGGGGTGCCCCAGTGCAAGTAGGTGCTGCAGGTTCCCTCCCAAAGAGCTGAGCAAGCAGAAGGGACAGGGAAAGTCCACTTTCTCACACCTTCTTGGTCCCCAGGGCTTCCCTCAGGAGGGTGCACAGTGGCCTGGGAAGCAGCAGCAGCTTCTTTCCAGTCACAGCTGTGATGAATGTGACTTCGCAAGAGTAGCTGATACTGAGGGGGCCAGGACAGACCAAGGCAGGAATGGATTCAGCACTGCAGCTTTGGCTCTCTGAAGGCCTCATGCCATGCAGAGAGTGCCCAGTTCTGGGAAAAGGCCAGTACAGAGCAGCTGGGAGTTGAGACATGTCCTTCCCAAGGGTCCCTAGGACATGATATTGCAGGAAGCACCATTATGATGTCTCCTCTGTGCTCACCCCACTGCAGACCCCAGTTCTGCACCGTGTTGGTCTGAGTGGTGGGACTCTGCAGCTGGCTCAGCTCACCAGCACTGTGCAGCACCTGGGGCACTGCAGGCAGGCTCCTTGGCAGGGTTTGAACACCAGCTGTGGCCATGCAGGCCTGCCTAGAGCCCTGTCACTGGCTCTAAGGGGCCAAGTGTCACAAGGGCCAAGATGCTATCCCTTCTCCCTCCCTCATCCACCCACCAGCACATCTCACTGCAATTCCATGCCCAAGAGCTTCCTCCAAAGCTTTATGCATCTCCTTCTCACCCAGCCTAGTGGGACCTTGAAAAGCAGCAGGGACTGTGGTCCCTCCTGGAGCCATCTCTGCAGTCACTGCTGGGGAATGCAAGGTTGGGGCAGGACCAAAGTCAGCCACCCTGCATGGCCATGGTGACCCTGGTCTGCTTTCTCTTTTGCAGATGTTCATGAGGGCACAGTTTGACTACGACCCCAAAAAAGACAACCTGATCCCCTGCAAGGAAGCAGGACTGAAGTTTCAGATCGGTGATGTGATTCAGATCATAAACAAGGATGACAGCAACTGGTGGCAGGGCCGGGTGGAGGGCTCCTGCACCGAGTCAGCAGGACTCATCCCTTCTCCAGAGCTGCAGGAGTGGTAGGTGCCTGGATTTGACCAGAAGGGCTGGATCTGGGAGTGGAGGTGGGAACAGTGACCACGTGCTATCAGGAGTTCAACTGTCTTGGGTAACACCAGCATCACTGCTGGGACAAGGAGACAAATGTCCCCTTCATCTGCTGCAGGGTGAGCCTTTGCCAGCAGCCAACCTGTTCCTCTTGCCTTTGCATGTCTGAAGGACAATCCTGCTCTCCCCCAGGGCTGGGGTGACAGCTGGCCCATGGTGGTGTCCTCCTCTCTTGGCAGGCGTGTGGCGAGTGTCACCCAGTCCAGTCAGAGTGAATCCCCAAGCTGTAGCCCCTTTGGGAAGAAGAAGAAGTGCAAAGATAAATACCTGGCCAAGCACAGCTCAAGTAAGTGTGATCAGGGCAATGGGCTCCATCCCCAGCCCTGGGGGATGGCATTACTCCTGCCTCTGGGCAGGGGTGGGTCTGCCCTCCATGGGAGCCAACCAGCTGTGTTGGCAGTGGAATCTCGGAAGGATACCTCACAGTTGTCAGTTTTTTGGAGTCCCTTCTCCAGTCATATCCCTCAGGTGGCCACAGCTGTCCCCCACAAGGCCAGGGCTGGCTCAGCACCAAACTCCTGTGCTCTCCTATGGTGACAATCCCTGGCACTCCTGGCTTTGTGAGGCCATGCTTCTGACCCTTAAACACCACAGGCTGCTGAACGCAGGGCAGGCAGTGGCTGTGCTGCTGCTCAGCAATTAGGGAGCAGCCCAAACTACTTCCACAGCTGCCAAATGGTGCCCCTTGTGGGGCAGGGAACTGCCCCTCAGCCACCCATGCAAATACCCTGAGCTGGCAGAGGTGGGTACCCGAGGACATGCTGGCTCCTAGCCTGGCATGCAGCTCTAACCAGCAACAAACAAGCCTGTAAATCACCAAGATAAATAAAGCTCCCCCAGCAACAAGCTGTCTGCAGCATCCGGCTGCCTCTCCACCCAGCTCCAAGGTCCTGCTGTCCTGAGCAAAATTACTGAGCAAAAGCAGCCCTGGCTTCTTCAGAAGCTGCTGGTCCAGCTCCCGAGAACCCACTCTGCCCCTTGCATGCTGCTTGCTGTTGAGGCTGCTGCGTTTTCCCCAAGCAGCCAAACATGGATGAGCTCCCAGCCCAGTCCTCATGCCCCTGTCCATATTGCCCAAGGACCTGGCTTTGGTCTGACAAGCACAAGGTCCTGCTGCTGTGGCCAAGCCATCTCTGACCATTCCATGTCTTGTTTCTCCTCCTTCCCAGTTTTTGACCAGCTGGATGTTGTTTCATATGAGGAGGTGGTGAGGCTGCCTGCCTTCAAGAGGAAGACTCTGGTGCTCATTGGTAGGTCCTGTCCCAGCACAGGGGTTCTGTGGGGAACCAGGATTGCACAGGGACTGGGGCAGCAAAGCCCTTCAAAACCTAGTAAGGTCTGGGGAGCACCTCTGCCTGCAGCTGACCTCCTCTGTGCAGCACTGTGCACTGCAATGCTGAGTTAATTCAGGCATTTGCAGCTCCTAAGTATCTTCATGGAAAACCTTTATTTAAAGCAGCTCTGGTCTGCACAGCTGCACCAAAGCAAGGACTCCCACGCTGTAGGGCCTGAGCTCTTGGTGGTGGACTCCATGGGCGTGGGCAACCCACCAAGTCCAGCTGTGCTGGCTGCTCAGCAGGCAGCAGTCCTGCCTCCAGCTGGGACTGGAGGTGAACATCTCCAGGGCAGGGAGAGCCTCTTCCAGGGCTGGAAGACACCACAGACCAGCTCAGAAGGCACATCCTGGGCAAGGATCAGGCCAAGCTCTGCACCTTTACTCAGACTCAGAGCTGTGGAGGCTGCTCTGAGCCCAGCCCCAGTGTCCATCTCTCTCTATATCCAGGGGCCAGTGGCGTGGGCCGTAGCCACATCAAGAATGCTCTGCTCAACAACAATCCAGACAAGTTCATGTATCCACCCCCATGTAAGTACCCAGCCAGGGCAGAGGGCATAGCACTGGATGCATTTCCTCTCACTTCTTTGATCCAGGACCTTCTGACAGCAGATGGGAGGTGGGAGGTGTTCCTTCAGCACCAGCAAGCCCCTGAAGGCAGAGACACCCAAACAGGGCACTGCAGGGCCACCCACACTGCAGACACCTCACTCTTCTCATCCCAGTGTCTGTCCTCGGGCTAGCTGAGCTCCCTACTTGTCCCAAGCAGGAAGCAGTAAAAGGGGATTAGTACAGCCTAGTCTTGAGGTACACAGGACCTCCATGCCTGCTCCTTCAGGGGGCCAGCACTCACCTCTCCCTCCCTCTTCAGACACCACACGCCCCCAGAAGAAGAATGAGGTGGATGGGAAGGACTACTACTTTGTTTCCACCGAGGAGATGACCCGGGACATCTCAGCCAATGAGTTCTTGGAGTTTGGAAGCTACCAGGGAAACATGTTTGGCACTAAGTTTGAAACAGTGCACAAGATCCACCAGCAGGACAAAGTCGCTATTTTGGACATTGAGCCACAGGTAGGGAGCAGGGGAAGGGGTGGGCAGGACAGGAGCTGGCACAAATTCAACTACTTGTGTCCTGGCTGTGACTGTCCCTGGCTTCCCTGGTGCACTGCCCACCTGCCCTTCCCAAAGGAAAAAGCCAGGGAGTCCTGGGGTGGCATTCCCCATCCCAAGACATGGGTGCTGTGAGGGCATTCCCCATCACAGCACACACCTGGCTGTGACAGCAAGGCCACGGCCAGGCTGAAGTGGGAGTGGGGTGCAGGGACATTTCTCCAGGAGTCCACCCAGAAAGCCCATTTCCCCAGCAAGGGGTGTCTCCTTTAGCCCACCACTGCATCACAGGCACCAGGCAGCCTGGCTGGGGGAGTGGGGGACAGCAGCCTTGGCTTTGCTTGCTCCCACCCTGGGGAATGGCCACACTCTGGTAACTACACCCCTCTCTCTACAGACCCTCAAGATTGTCCGCACAGCTGAGCTCTCCCCGTTCATTGTCTTCATTGCCCCGACAGACAAGGCAGAGGAGGTGAGTGGCAGAGGGTGCCAGGGCTGTTCCCCTCCTATCCCACTCCATCTGGGCTTATCAGCCCATGGCAGGGGGGCAACAACCCTGCTGCAGCAACCCAGGGCTCTCCCTGCTCCACATCAGCTTCTTCCTGCCTGCTCAGATTTTGGTGGTCCAGAACTCATCCTGGACCTGAGAAACAGGAATTCTGCAGCTTTAGACTCCCTGTCTCTGACTTACACCCCCCAGCAGCCATCATCCCTGCAGCATAGGCAGCTGTGGGGGAGCACAGCCCAGCACCTGGGGCTGGACCATTTATCCTGCTGTCAGCTATGCAAATAGACACACAAACAACGGCTCCTTTCATTCTTTGCCTCATTAAGATGCTGATCTTTTTAACGTTAGAATGAAAGCAACACTGACACCGCAGTTAACTCGCTCAGAGCCAAGCACAAGGCTGGCAGTCACAGGTTACTATTTCCCAGGAAGCCCCTTGGATGCAGGGGGCACTGCTGCCTCCTCTGCTCTGCCCCAGCCTGAGAAGTGATGGGACCACAGGGAAACCCAGATCTGTGCTCCTCCTGGACTCACAGGCAGCCGAGGGCACCTATCCCAACCTATAAATTTGGGGTTATAAAGCTTAAGGTACAGGCTGCAGGGAGGGTATTTATGCATCCTTCAGAAACTGTGCAGGTATTTGGAGGTATGTTAACCTGCAGAGGGTTGTACAGCCTGATGCATCCTCCAGAAGAAGCACTGTGCAGGTATTTGGAGGTATGTTAACCTGCAGAGGGTCGTACAGCCTGATGCAGCAGGCTGGGGAGGGGGGAAAAGGGGACAAACCTCAGAGCAGGGAGGGCCTGCTGCCCCCACCTCATGCCTGTCAGCCACCTCCAGCCAGAGGAATTACATCCTGCTGCAGTAGGCAGGGCCAGCCCGGCTGCCAGGCACTATTTATAACCCTGCAGCTCGGCTCATTCTTAGGAAGGGGATGCAGCAGTGTTAATGTGACCCAGCAGAGCTCACATGACCTGGCAAACTGCTCGCTGCTCTCTCCTCTCCACCCTGGAGAGCTGCCAGCTTCATCCATAACATAGACAAAATTAGTTTTCTAAGAATAGATGAATATTTTCAGTAACTCTTTCAAGATGAAGGTAGCTAAGCAGTTATCTTTTTATTTCTTCCCCCTGGGATAATTGTTAATTACATTTAAAGCTGGTCAGTGTTGAACTAAACATCTTCAAGACAGAAACCTGCCTTCAGGGAAGGTGTGGTATTGCAAATATGACATCTGTAATATGGTTTTTGTGCTGACCACTAAAGGTGTCAGTGCTGTGATTTATACCAAAGTGATCTAACAGAAAAGGGAAAGACATTAAGACTGATCTGATTTAGGTCTATTAGTATCTGTTGAGGTCTATTTAATCTATTAATAATATATATAATTATAGAATAGATATAGTAATTAATATAATCTAATAATATCTGTCTAGGTATTTTTAATCTATTATTGATAGGTATGATTATTTAATATATAATAATTACTAATAATATGTTTAGGTCTATTAATATCTGCACGCAGCAGAGCTCAGCAAGCACTGCACCCCAAGCTATGCCCCCCTCCCCAGGCACAGGAGGTGCCTGCCTTTCATGCTCCATTAGAGAAATACATGGCAATTGCTTGGAATTCATTGCTAGGGGCAGAGCTGCCTGCAGGGATGCACCCCTGAGGTAGCCCTGCTAGCTGGACAGCCCAGCCACACCAACAGGAGTGGGCAGGCAGCTTTGCTTTTACTATCAAAATAAAGCACTAAAAAACAGCCAAAAGCAGCAGAGAGGCTGCTAAAACTGTGCCAGCTGGTGCTGTTCTGGTGAAAAGCCAGTGGGAAGGGAGCATCCTGCAGGGATTCTGCCTCCAACCCAGCCTGAGGCTTTGGGCTGTCTACACTGCCCAGCACAGCCCTGAGCCCCCTACTGC
Organism: Anabacerthia variegaticeps; assembly: GCA_035583185.1. Taxonomy (NCBI): domain Eukaryota; kingdom Metazoa; phylum Chordata; class Aves; order Passeriformes; family Furnariidae; genus Anabacerthia; species Anabacerthia variegaticeps. The sequence continues at coordinate 16,205,168 of JAWWEW010000146.1, forward strand.
TCCCTGGCATCTGCCACAGAGTTTTAAAGGTAAATACGAGACCAAGCAGGCCTGGCCTCACTCTGGCAGGTAACCTGATGCTCCCAGCATTGCATGGGAGTCCAGCAAATCCCCCAGACACAAGCCCAGAGACCGTGGCCTGTCAGCCAAACTGCAAGGATGCTCTGTGCTCTGGTACTTCAAAACCACCTGAGTCATTTTGGTGGTGGGAGGGAGGGGGGTTTCTGGGCTGAGGTGGGCTGTGGAATCTCTCTCCTCCCCAGCCTCCTGAGCACTGTCCTGTTTTCTTGCAGTCAGAGGCTTTGCAGCAGCTCCGGAAGGACTCGGAGAGCATCCGGAGCCGGTACGCACACTACTTCGACCTCTCCCTGGTCAACAATGGGGTGGAAGAAAGCCTCCAGCTGCTGCAGGAAGCCTTTGAGCAGGCCTGCAGCTCTCCACAGTGGGTGCCTGTCTCCTGGGTCTACTGAGAGGGCATCCAACCCCAGCCGCTTCCCATCAACCATCCTGCAGCCATGGGGAGAAACCTCCTCAGCTTCCCCCGGTCCACACACAGCCCAGCACAACTCCCTTCCTCTGCTGCTCCATGGACAGGGTCTCAGTTGGTTGATAGACGCACACACAAGAGGCTGCCCAGATCTCCTCTCCTGGGGGAAGGAATGCAGGACAGGGGCTGCCTGGGGGACAGCCACCTCCCATGGCACTGCAGGGCAAAGACAGTGGCTACAGCAGAGCCCAGGACACCCCGTTAGCTCAGAGCACAGCTCCCTGCCTCGCCAGGCAAGGGAAAGCACAGTCCTGCTGTAGCACCCACCTGATCTTCTCTGCACCCAAGGGAAGTGGCAGGACAGGAGCTTTCCAGGCAGACATCTCCTGACACTGCAGGAGCGCGCACAAACAACTCAAACCCCTACCTGGTGTCCATGAAGCTTCAAGGAAGCCCACAGCTTAGGAGGCCTCACACAGACCACCTACAGCCAAGGGTTTCCTCTCACAAACAGGGAATAGCAGAAAAAGGCAATCCTGGATTCGATGGATGTAGCATGGAGCACCAACCCCCAGGCAGGTCTCACTCTGTGTTCCAAGGTTGGGGTTTTCTGATTCACTCTGTGCAATCGTAGGTGTAAAAACTCACTGTACAGAAATTCTCACCGTGCAGCTTGGATTGTTACAGTCTGGCCACAGAAACTCAGCAGCAGCTGAGCAAGTCCCACAGACCAAGCTCCAGAGGGACTGTCCAATGGGTAAATTACATCCAGCCACAAGTATCTGTTGCATGCAGTAGAAGTCTCTAACAAAGATCATCCAGGCATGTTTTCTAGAGTCTAGGGTGTCTCACACTCTGTATGCAAACATGAAAGCCATCCTCACCATGGGGTTCCTCCTGCAGGAGTGCACTGATGCACAAACCCCACCACGCCATGTCTGGGACGTATCACTGTGCCTCCTGGGCAAACCACAGCCATCACTTAGGTGAAAATCTCATTTGTGTGTTCAGTCAGCTATAGGGGCAAGGGGAAGGTGGTTAAGAAGTCTTGTGCAATTTTTTTAAGAATGCCAAAAATAAAATCTATGTGCAATAGGGACCTTTGTTCTGATCCACTGCAGGGAAACAATGAGCAGCAATAAATGTGCGCTGAAACATTGCCATGACTGGTGTTTTACCTCGTAGGCTGGGCACTTGCTCATAGCTGGAGCTCTGTTCCTACCCCCTCGACCCCAACACATCCAGGATTAGGCAGGCCAGGACCAAACAGTCCCTCCAGGCACCATGAGACCTTTCCAGCACCTCACTGCAGCACAGGCAAAGGAACAGAGAGAGCACCCAGCTTCCAGGCACATGCCCCATGTGGGTTTTCCTAAACTCCCCACAGGACCTCCAAAGTCCTAAGCAATGACAAGACCCCTCTAGTGATGGCCCATGTCACCATGAGCACTTCTGTGCACCAGCAGCTTCTCCAGGAGAGCAGCAGAGGCTGGGCAGAAGGGGCAGCAACCTGCCCAGCTGCCTCCCCTCTCCACAAACAGACCACGGACCTCTCAGAGGAGCCAGATGAGCAAGGAAATCACCCATTCAGAAACAGGACTTTTATTTTTTTATGTAAAAAAGAGGAAATAAAAATGGACCTTTTTTTTTTTTTCCTGATCAGGTTCTGACAGCCACCAGCTGCTGTCCCCACTGCCTGCACATATCTCCAGAACTGGAGGGAAGGATAGACAGATAAGACAAAAGCAATGCACAAGGTTAAAACAAAAGTTACAGAATCTCTGCGGGGATGAATCTCAGAACAAAGCAGCCTGGATCTTTCCCCATTAAAAGGAGCTAAAATCCTGGCACAACACTACCCCTGTGACAGAGGCAAGACCTTCCACCCCCAGTAAGCCATTCCAGAAACAGAAATGAGGGAAAGTCTTTCTGAAACTGCTTAAACCCCACACCCAATGCCCCTTGCAGAGCTGCCTCTGATCAAGCTTTTCATCAGGAAGACTCCAGCCCCAAAGCACACAGGCCAGTGACCTCCTGGTGACCCTCTGCCCCACAGCAACACCCCCACTTGCAGCCTTCAGAGCACTCTGGGCATCAAAACCAGGGAAGGCAATAAAAAGCTCTCCAGTCCCATTCCAACAAGTGGGTAGAGAGGAGCAAAGAGGCAGCAAGAGGTACACACTAACAAGGGCACTGGGTTTGGGGATCAGCTGACAACTAACAAGTATGTTCCTGGGCAATAAAGCAAACAGGAGTATTAAACGTTCTAACCCTTTTGTGAAAAAGGTAAAAAAACAGTACTGAAGAATAACTGGGTGGGCTATTTGATCTCACACAGGCCAAGCCAAGCATGTGGCCAAGTTAAAACAACCAGAGCCCTTTAAATAACCAATCTGACTGTCCCCATCCAAACCCATTCAGATGGGCTGTGACAAAGCCAGTCCTCCACGCACCAATACATTCTTGTAACTGTCAGGTAACAAGTTCAGCCTTGGAAGAAAAGGAAGAAGCAGAACTAGAAGGGAGAAAAAGATTATTCCACCCTCTACGTGAAAACAGACACCAAGTAAGAGCCAGAAGCTACAACTTCCCTGAAGACATCGCTTCTATTGGCATCATGGTGCTCAGCTTTAGAGATCAATCCAGTGCAGGGACAGTCGGGCACCCCGCTCCTCTGGCAACCCTTAAAACAGGATGAAGAGAGGCACCCAAGCAGGGCACAACCTGGGCAAACACACCCGCTCACTCATATGCACAGCAGAAAAGAGCTTGGAGCTCGCTGGCCCCTCTGCCAACACAGCCAGTCCTCCTCTTCCCAAGGTCTCAGACTCCTCCCTCCTTACTGATGAGTTTGCCTGCTTTGGACACATCCAGCTGCTTACTCCGAGCTGTCTTCTACCTCCTTTTCTTTCTTTTTCTTCTTCTTCTTCTTGGTGCTGGTCTCACTGGTCTGTGGAGAGGTTGGAAATGTCAGGAAGCAATCGAACAGGAATCCTCCACTGCTGGTTTCAGGAGGAACAGCCTCACTCCAGCAGCAGTGCAGGCTCCCCAAGGCTGCAATGCTCCCTCACCACCACACAGAGACTCAAGTACACACTGAATGCCAGCACCAGGGCCTGTGACAGGGCACCAGAGCACAGAAGTAGCCTGGCAGGAGCCCATCAGCTGTCCCAGGGCTGCTCATCCCATCCCTGCCCCACTGCACATCCACCCCCACCAAACCTCACCTGGCCCATCTCCCACCACCCTCAGCCAGTTCACTTTACAAAGGCACCCATGTAACACATCTTTCTCTGCTCCGGGAGCCTGGCACTTTGTGGACATGCACAGCAGGATGCTGATGTGTTTATCCTGGAGGTACCTGGGACACACAGCAACCTCTCCCACATTTGGGCCACACCATGGCAGCACCCATCACTTACCACTTCTATTTGCTCTTCCCCACTCTCAGCTGCCTCTCTGGCCTTCTTCTCTTTCTTCTTCTTTTTCTTTTCCTTTTTGCTGAGTTCCTCTGGTGGAGGGGTGGCAGGGGATGATGGCGTCACAGCTTCCTCACTTTCACTCTCTGACTCTCGCTTCCTCTGTTGGGGAACACGTTGTCAGACACACCAACACCTTCCAATGGAGCTCAGGTGAGGGAAAAACTGGCTGCAAGCCCATTGAAACTATTCTGCCTGATTCAATCCCACTTCAGTTAACAAAGCTTTGAGCAGGCAGAGTGACCTGCAGACTGTCAGTGGTCCCCTCCAGCATCTGCCAGAATTGCAGCCCATATTTTTCTGTGTTTGCTGTACCTCAAATGTTCATTTGAAACACTGCTGGACCTTTCCACGGGCATGTATAAGCCCTGTCTTAGGGAATTTTAGGTAAAACTCTTGCATAAACATTTCTGCAACTGTCTGTAGCCTCCAAAAAGGTTCTCTGGCACAACAAACCTCCATTGTGGATCCACACAATATATTTTCTTGGATGCTGTGCTGAGGAATATGCCCAGGGCTAGCAACTCAGTGTCTGAGCTGGAAATTGTGCCCTGGGTGGTGGGAAATCACAGCAAGGAGCCGTGAATGGGCACTGACCTTGTGCCTGACAAAGTGCACAGGGATCTGTGGTGCTGGCCAGGGATCACCCAGAGACTCTGCAAGAGGCAACAAAAAAGACCAGGACCGAAAGGCAGGTGCAAGGTGTGTGCAGAGCATGGAAATAACAGGGGTATAGAGCAAAGTATAAAGCTCAGAAGTCTCTTTGCTTGAGGTCCCTCTCTGGAGGCACCAGCTTAAGCTGACTTGCTGCTGTACCACTCTATTAATGATTTACTTTTATAAATCCAACTCCAGAGACTCTGTTGCAGAAAACCTGGGGTCAAGCTGGTGAAGGAGGCTTTTCTGGCAGTGTACGGTGTGTAAAGAGTCTAATGGGGCACTTGTGGGTTCACTGGGGCTGCTGCTGCAAAGGGACTTTGGTCCCAGCAGTGACAGTTTGGGATGATGCAACTCCAGGAGTGGCTTTTGAATGGTCAGACAGGAAAGGCTCCTTAACACTGCAACTTGTACAACAACAAGTCAGAGCTCCTCATTCTCATGCTGTGCTACAGAACTTGCACTCAAAGCACAAAATCCCAAAGACAAAACACCCAGGAGGGGTAAGGCCTTCAACAGGTCACCTTACAGCCAGCTCGTGGGCCACAGCACATGTGGAGGCTCTAGGCCCCCACAATATGAAACACCCCGTGAAACAAGCAACCAAAGCAGCACAGAATCCATCACCCAACACCAACTAAAGGAACAGGTGTGTGCAAGGCTTCTGGGCTGAAGACAGCTTTGGCCTTGAAAGGGTGCAGCTGTGACCATAGGAAAGCAGAGAAGAAGATACCTATAGCCTTGCAGCGGCATGGGGAAGTAGAAGAAAGAAGAAAAACAACTGAGAAAAACAAGATGTGTTTTGACTCTTACCAGCATGAGGAGAGATGTGAACTACCTATCAGAAGATGGTCTAAGACTCATGGACAGAAGTGCTTGGCTAATAAGAGTGTGACATGTACGTGTGGACAGATAAGAAAAAGTATAAAAGAGAAGCCTTCTGTTAATAAAATGGTTGTTGTTGCTGCTAGTTGTAAATATTCTTTGCCCCAAACTTCTGTGTGTGTGTGTGTGTGTGTGTGTGTGTGTGTGTGTGTGTTTGTCCGTTACCACGCAGGTGCATATCCTTTTCATCGGGGCCCAAAAATCCTACAGGCAGAGAGCACTAAGGATACTTACTTTTGAAGCTCTCTCCAGCTCTGAAACAGGTCGGTGATCAGCAGCTGCTTCTTCCCTGGAAGCATCCCTGAAAGGAAAGATGCCCAGGTTGAATAGGGCAGTCGCTGCCTTACGCTGCTCTGGACACATACAAATCCCTGTTCCCCTCAAAAGAGATCCAAAATCCACCCCAGGGGCTGTGCAACTTGGTGTGGGGAAGACCTGCAGCCTGCACCAGGGCCAGCTGGGCTGGACAACAGCAAGGCCTCCCCCATTTAATTTAGCAGACTGACTCCCTCTAGAACCACAAGCACAGGCTAAAAAGGGATAACTGTCTGCTCAGGCACTTTCCTTCTCATATTGCCCAACATCACATTCCTGGGACTGCAAGAAATGCAACTGCACCCCACAGGTCCAGACAGCCAAGAGCTTTGGGCCAAGTCTAACACGCTCCTCACCCAAAGAGCTGCACCCAACCCAGTCCTTGCTGCACAGTGCTCCCCTCTGAGCACCAGGAGAGAGCCACACACCCTGCACCCACCTGTAATCCACATAGTCCTCCTTCCAGGAATCTGGTGTGCTTTCATTGGGCCTTCCGTACTTGTTCAGCAGACCCTTCTGGATCATCATCTTCTTCTGACTGGCCTGAGAGCAAAGTGCAACAAGTCAAACTGCAGCTCCAGGTAGAAAAACACCTCCCTGGGGCTTCAGCCACTCGAACTAAGGGGAGGTAATCCAGGAAAAAGCCAAGACAACAACTACAGTGTTACTGATTTAACACTATTCCAAGGACCTTCTAACAATCACACAAAACACTGCCTGCACAGCAGCCTAAATCTGACAGGAGGCATCTTGATCAGTAAATAAGGGCTAATCTGTGGGGGAAGTCACAGCAGCAGAGTAATATGACTCTATACATCATAGAGCTTAGATATTTGTTTGGGTTTCTCCAGTTAAAAGACCTGCAGCATTGGAGCTGAACCGCTCGTTTACAAGGTTTTGCAAAAGACTCTGAGATGCTTGAACTGTCCTGCATCACCTCACCTTTGCTGTGAGACAGATGTGCATGCGTCCCCACAGCTTTCTGCATGTCATCTGAACCACAGGAAGGGAGTAAGTCACAGCAACTTGGCACTGAGTTTAAAGTCCAACCTGCATACTCAATACAGTAAAAGGTCAGCCTGGCTGCTGTTCAGCTAGCACTGCTTGTCTGCTCATTTCCATGAGTGCCACATGCCTGAGATGGGAGAGGAACCCAGCAAGGGGTGTTCCCACTGTTCCTGTCCTTCAGGCACAATTCAGTGTCTCACAGGACAGTTTGCAATTTGGCAGTGTTGCAGTTGCACCAGAAGAAAAAGCAACTCCTTGCCCAGCCCCTGCAGAGCCATCAGCATAGGGTGATAGATGAGGGTCATCTTTGCACAGAGTGCTAATGCCATCCAGTTGACATCACTTGGCTCTTTGTACCAGAGAAGGGCTGGTGCTGTACAGGCCTGAGGAGCCCACATCACTCACCTTGGGACCCAGACCCCATTTGCGGGGATACGTGTCTCTCTCCATGATAACCCTCTTGATCTTTGCCACCACACCATGGTCACAGGTAGAAATGACTGCTGTGGTCATCAAGGCAATGGCTGCAGAAGCAGGCAGGGAGGTCATTAACTCTTTAGCAGCAGAATGGCAACAGCTTTTTCTGCCTCTATCAGGCAGAAACCCCTCTAACCAGGGCTGTTTCACCCCAAAGACTCACTGGAAGCAAGTTCTGCTTCCAAGAGCTGCCCTCCTCAAAGGCAGCAAGTGTGCCAGTCATGGATTGACCACACCACTTCCAGGCATCTCAAGGAACCACACCACTAAAGGAAGGAACTAACTGCTCCTCTGTCAGCTCCCAAACCCTTGCTAGAGGAGACTAATCCTACCAACAAATTATGTTTTCTTCGCCAAGACCCCAAGACAACCAGAGTGCAGGCAGTACAAACAGCAGGGCTGAATGGCTTGGCTGTGTTACAGCTCCCAAGGCTTCTCAGTCCCATGGGTCTGGACAGAGCATGGGGCCATGCAGCACCTGCCACCTAACCAGCTCCTCAGAAGACCCTGGTTAGAACAGAGCACCCTTTAGAGTCACTGCACAGAAGCTGGCAGTTGTCTCCTTACACTGATCCACTCAAGAAGTGTGATGTGCCAGGTGGCAACACGTGATCAGACACCATCCCTCGTCCCAGTGAGGAGGGAGCCCCTCAAAGAGGACCTCCAACCCTGCCAGCACTGCTCCCCTCCTGCAGGCAGCCAGCCACACACCACAGCAGCCCCCAGCAGGACACTGGGAGGCTGCAGGGTGTCTGGAGGCTGCACAGCACCCAGACCCTAGAACAGGAATCGGGGTGCTGCAAGAGGGCAGCACCACTGCACTCAGAGAATGGATAAACTGTGTCATCACCTCACACACAGCATACCTGAGCACCACACACACAGCTGATGAACCCTTCACACCCTGCCCAGGACTGATGCAGCCACTGTTTCTTAACATCCTGCCCAACACCAGCTGCCCTGGGCCCACAGTCCCCATCAGGAAACACTGATTAAACCTTCTGTGCACGGGGGACTTCATTTATGGTGCACTCACTGTAACACAGCCTGGTATTTCTGCAGTGAGCTGGGCACAAGAAGGAAGAGTTTCATACCTAGGCAGATAGCTTCTCCTTTTGTGGTGATGACAACGATCTCCTGATTAAGCTCAATACCATCTTCATACCGCAGAACACCAGGCAGCATGATCTTTGCTCCATAGCAAATGGCATTAACCTGAAAATGTAGGGAACAGGATGGCTTATAAGCTAGTAGAAGAGGAAAAACAAGGCTGTAAGTGGTCCTAATTTTTAGCTTCCCATTGCCATTACCATCCCAGCAATAATATCCCCAGGTATTTATTTTTGCCCACTATATAAAACTTGGGGGCTTTGGAAGAAGCAAACAAAGCTCCTATCCCAGCAAACAGTGGGTGAGGCAGATCTCTCATAACTATCAGCATCCTTCTAAGCAAGGAGAGCAGATTCTGTCACAATTCTTGGCTCTTGCATCTTACTGCTGATCTGACAGTGGCTCTTACTGGGTTCTACACAAGTCACAATCAAGACAGCACGGGACATCACATGGCTCCTGATCCCTCCTGTATTATATCAGCTGTACAAGTCAGGAGGACACTTTGCAGTCTCAGTCAACTGGCACCACCTCAAGGACTCACCGCACTGTCTTTCATTACGAGCCTCTTGTGTGAAGTCAGCAGCTTCTCCAGGGGCAGGATAACTCTCCTCAGGTAGCTCTCATCCTTGTTGTTGTCATATTGCCACTGTGCATCCAGCACGTCATGCATGGTCACCATGTTGTCCTACAAAGACATAACCCCTCTAAACTCCCCCACCAACTTGAAAGACGCACACACACAAGAAAACAGCTAAAGTCCAACAGCAAACAGTATGCTAGAAGGGAATGAAAACAGATGCTCAACTCAAGCATTAAAATGTAACCTAAAAGATGCAAGAATATTTTCCATCAGCAGCTTGATTTCAACGTTCCTAAACTGAGACAGTATTTGGATCTAGTGTAAAAGTTCTGTCCACACGGAACTCTAAAATACAATCTAACATAACTTCCTGGGACTTCCAGACAGTCTAAATTCTCCAGCTCTTCAACCTGTGACATGGAATAAAACCTGAAGCAGCTGTAAGAGCCCAACACATGAATTTAGAAATGACTGCCAGTGATTACAGCTGTGCTAAGAGCACAGATGGGTAGGGAAGCACTTGCACTCCACACTTCTGTTTCGCAAAGAATTAGTTCTGGAGTTTGGACCAGCAGTGGGATCCATCTATGACCAGACCAGAAAGACTACAAGTGTTCAAGATCACACAAGACTGCATCTCCCAGGCTCATTCCAATGGAACAGGTTCCCTAGGCTGTGCCCATGCCAAGCTGACAGTTCACACTCCTGAACATGAGGAATGTGTGGTTTGTAGGCTGAGAAACACAGGTGACATAAAACAAACCTTCAGTCACCACAGTGCACTTCCCAGTCACTCACTGTCCCAAAGTTTAATTACCAGAACAGGAGCAATATCCTGAACTGAACTCAACACTTTGGTTACAGACCATCTATGGCAAGGGCTCCCACTTTCTGGGGTCTACTCACAAAACTTCTCTTGGTCATTGTAAAACTCCTCCTAACACTGTAAAACTCACACAGTTCCAAGAAATTATTGCAATTCTGACAATTTCAAATGGGCTGGTTATAGCTGGAGCTGCCATTCTACCTTCTCTCCCAGGATGCCTGAGCGGACTCTGCGGAGCTCTTGCATCTGGCCCCCCACACCCAGCAGCAACCCGAGGTGAACGCAGAGTGTCCTGATGTAGGTGCCTGCTTCACAGCTCACCCAGAAGATACCTGGAATGCATGACAGCACAGAAGAGTGTAGACATCTAGGAATGAACCACATCCTTTAAGAGAAGCTGTATGAACAACCCTTCACTGAGCCATCAGCATGGGGTGATAGATGAAGGTCATCTTTGCCCTGAGAGCTAATGCCATCTAATTGACATCATTTGGCTCTTCCATGAAGGATGCAGCAGTATGAGAAACAGATGGGATTTGCTTCTCAGCACATAAGAATAATGCATGAAGCAGTTACTGCTTGACAGTAGAGAGAATTTAGGTCTGAAGACATCTGCCAAGAACACAAAGAAAAAGGCATGAAAGCCTTGTTTTACCTAATCTTCTCTCAGGATCATACTCCACCAGCTTGCTCTCATAGATGGTTCTGACTCTCAGTTGTCGTTTGACAGCAGCAATGAGGGGTGGTCGCTGAAACAGCGCGCCTGTCAGAGTTTCTATTGCCTGAGGAAGGAGAAGCAGTAGTTCACACCTGTGCCCTGATGCAGGAGCACCTTGGAGTGTCCAGAAACCACGACCATTCCCAAGCAAGAAACCACAAGGTTTATCAAAATTTAGTGACGTTGTATTTAATAAAGCAAATCCAAACCAGTGATGTGGCCAAGATGCTGCCAGTGAGGCACAGCCAGGCTTTTCCCATCAGGTGGCAGCACGTGATCAGACACCATCCCTCGTCCCAGTGAGGAGGGAGCCCCTCAAAGAGGACCTCCAACCCTGCCAGCACTGCTCCCCTCCTGCAGGCAGCCAGCCACACACCACAGCAGCCCCCAGCAGGACACTGGGAGGCTGCAGGGTGTCTGGAGGCTGCACAGCACCCAGACCCTAGAACAGGAATCGGGGTGCTGCAAGAGGGCAGCACCACTGCACTCAGAGAATGGATAAACTGTGTCATCACCTCACACACAGAGCACACCTGAACTCCACTCCTGCCCCCTGCATCTCCCCACCAGTGCCCAACACTTTGCATGCCATGTTCCAGCATGGCTGAGAGCATGTGAGACTTACCCTGGCCAGCTGAGCCTCACTCTCAATTGCACTGTGCAGCCGAACAATTCCCACATACTCTTTGCCTGCAAGAATGACAAGAGCAGTCAGGAGTGGCCGCTTGCGTTTAATGTTGGCCTCAAGGTCCCCATTCCTTTAAAGCCACACGTCCCCAGGGCCCTGAAATCTTAACAACCATCTCTTCCAGGAAGTGTGCACGGTTTATTTGGGAGCTGGTTATTCTTCTGGGGAAATAACCCTAAGCTACATTGACTTCTCCATTAAGTTTTATTTCAGTGGACTGGCAGGGGCCGAGATCATAAGTTCAATTAGTACATGAAACCCTGTCAGAAGTGTTTTCATTCACTTAAAAGAGCACAAGCCCCAGAGAAGCGACCACATGGATGTGTCCTCAGTGGCTTAAGAGTGATATGCAACCCTCAAGTTCAAGGCACCAAAGATCAAAGGTACTTTCAAGTACTGGAGATCTCCATTTTGTCTCCTAAGCACTTCACACATCCCCAGTCACTCCAAAGAGCCCTGGGCAACAAACATACCTGCGCTCTGCTGAGATTTGACCAGCCGTGTTGCCCTCTCAATGCACACGATGAGGCACCCAGTCACCTTAGGATCCAGAGTGCCACTGTGTCCAGTCTTCTCCACGCGGAGGATGCGCCGGATCCACGCAACCACCTCGTGAGAGGATGGATTGGAGGGTTTGTCGAGGTTAATAAAGCCAGACCTGTAACACAGGATGACAGAGAACAGAGGCTAAGCATCAGGGTAATGACTTTAACAATATTTGTCGTGGTTGCAAAATGTATTTCTATTCAGCCAAATAAGCAATGAGCCTCGCAGCAGCTCTTAGTGAGCACACACTGAGCTGCTCTGTGCACAACACGTGATACCTTCGGTGGTCATGAAATTCTTCCCTTACTGCTCATCACTACTGTGTACTCAAAAGAAACCAAACTCTACAGACTCCAAGCAGTCTCTAAGAAAGGTACAAGGGGAATCCAGACAGAAAATGTCTTGGAGATATTAACTTTGAAAGAAAAATAAACTGCTCTGCCCTTACTGCACTCACCTAACATAGTCAGAAATCTCTCTCTTCAGAGGATTGGAACCGGAAGGAAGAGGTGTGTAGTGTGCTGTCCTCACATTTAACTTGTCAAAGTTCTACAAAATCCAAGCAGAACCAGAAGTTACAAGTTTCGTTGAGCTCATCCTGGTTTCAGCATTGCTTTGCTGCAATACATCTCCCCGGGTACACAAGACCTGATCTGTAAACGATAGAGCCACTTCCAAAATCAAACAGACCCAACACTGAAACAGAAATTCTGGGGTCAAACAGATGGGAAAGCAGCAGAACACACATCTTTACAGTGCAGGATAAATCCAGCACACCCCAGAAACTCAGCACAAGCAACTTCGGAGTCTACACAGACCACAGGCTACGGTCAGACCTAAACAAAAAGTTTAAGAAATCTGGCGCAATCTTTACAAGGCACAGAAAACTTATAACAAAACAGGCACTTAAGCGATACCGCTGGTCAGACTTTATAACGCGTGCAGATGCCACGTGTGACTCCACAAAGGACCGGCCGCCCCTCCAGGAGCAGGGGACAAAAGGACCACGAAGTCGAGCAGGACGGGCCGTACCTTCAGCAGCAAGGGCCACTGCGACGTGTCCAGCTGGGGCACCCGGGACTCGGGCTTGATGAGGAAGTCCTCGGTGTGCTGGATGTCCTGGGGGATGGAGTTCGGCGGGATGAGCGAGGGCACCACGTGGCGCGGGAGGCGCCGCCGCCGCACCCACGTGGAGCGGCCGCGCTCCTGCCGGGACGGCGCCCGACGGGCCCATCCCAGCCCTGCCCAGGGTCCCCACAAACCCTCCCACCGCCGCCTCCCACCCGGGACGGGGCTGGGGGAGCCCCCCCGGAGCCCTCACCGCAACATCCTCGTCGGCCAGCGCCCGCTTCTCCTTCTTGCGCTTCTTCTTCGCGCTGGAACCTGCGGGGGCGACACGCCGGCAGTCAGCGCCGGGAGCGGGGCAGTGCCGGGAGGGGACGGGGTTAAAGGCGCAGGGAGGGGGCAGAACGCCCCGTCGTGCCTCCCGTGTCCGCCCCATCCCCGGGGCTCCCATCCTCGTGTCCGCCCCATCCCCGGGGCTCCCGTCCCCGTGTCCGCCCCGTGTCCGCCGGGGGTCCCCGCGCCCCCGCCGGTCCCCACCGCTGCGCACCGTCCCCGTCGGCCATGGCGGCGCCTCGTGGTGTCCCCGCCGCTCCGATCCGCCCCGTCCCGACGGGCCCCGCGAGCACCGCGTCACCGGCCCCGCCCGCCGCGAGCCGCGCCCCTTCCGCCCGCCCGACGGGGAGGAGCATCCCGCATCCACACATCCGTACTCGGCACATCCCCGCTGCGGGGAGGAGCATCCTCCACCCGCAAATCCCTACTCCGTGCATCCCCGCTCCCGGGAGGAGCATCCCCTCTCCGCTCATCCCTGCTGGGCACATCCCCACTATGGGGAGGAGCATCCTCCGTCAGCAAATCCGTACTCCGCGCATCCCCACTCCCGGGAGGAGCATCCCCCGTGCGCGCATCCCTCCTCGGCACATCCCCACTCCGAGCATCCCTACTCCCCGCATCCCTGCTCCGGGGAGGAGTATCCCGCATCCGCGCATCCCTACTCGGCACATCCCCGCTCGGCGCCCCTGCCGCCATTCACCGCTGGTACTCACACTAGTGCTAACATAGATAAAATTCCACTAGCGGCTCCACCTCTTTGGATTTACAAAAGGAGAGGGTCGCACGCTCTTTTCACAGCACGGAGTTTTACTTTTTCTCCCCGGCGTGGCGCATCTGTAGGTAACTCGGCGGTAAAATAACATCCGGCGCTGAATCGAGGCTTTATCAGCTTATGTTTTTACCTTGTTGAAAAGATACTTGTGGTGATTAAGGCTTCTTAAATATTGTGGGAAGAAATGTTTGTGTTTCAGAGAGGAATATACCAAGTTCCTCCTTATTTAAGTGTGGGACATGAAAAACACTTGAAAAGCAAATACTGGAAAAGCATTTCCTAAAGTCAGAAGTACATCTAACACCACTATTTAACAGAAGTATCTCCTGTCCCTGGCTTCTCTCTCAAAGCCTCAGAGAGGTCTCAGAGTGCTGATTTTGGGTGTTTCTTTCACTGACCATTAGCTGGGCGCACTAGAATCACCCTTTATCCACACAACACACACAGAGCAACTCCAGCTTACAGGATAAAGCCTACCCTGAGTGAAGTTGTATCTTAGCACTGAAGGAATTTGGCAAAGTCTGTAGCCAACAGCTGGGTGCACTAAAGACAGTGCCATCATTTCTCACCTAAAAACCAGTCTTCTTCACCTAAATACCACAAAAAGTCCAAAAAAGCAGAAAGCAAGAGGCACAAGTTCCCAAGAGCAATCAGGGAGAGCAGCTGAAAAGAATTAAGCTAACAGTGCATTCCAATAACTCATCCTTCTTCACCTCTATTAATTTAATTACCGAATTCCCTGAGCTGTAGTAATTTGCCATCGTGCAGGCTCAATTCTTTTGAGTTACCAGCTGTTACACAGGGACTGTGATTAGGCCACCACCACCAGACAACTACTTGCAGGTCAGTGACCAATTCCCTTTATTCACCACAAAAAGCATGGCCTCATGTTGGCTGCAGTGTCTGTTGTTTGCAGGAGGGGAAAAAATTAATATCTCCTTTTTATGTATTTTTGTTAGGTTTTTGTTTATTTGTTTGGGGTTTTTGTTTTGTTTTGTTTTTTAAAAACAACTCCAACAACATTTGATCCCTAGATGCCCAAACCCTCCAACACATACAAATGGGAGCCAGTCCTTTAATGCACAGTCTTGTTCTGCCCCGAACCGGCCTTTGTGCTTCAGGATTACTTTTTCCGAGCATGACAAAGTCCAGTACATACAGCGAGCAGTCTATGACACAAGATAAACGTGTGGGCGAGCACATCTCCTCATCAACCATCACTTGATGGAGTCGGTATTAAAAATAAATAGCCGAACAGAGTCCGAGGTGGCACAGCGTGTATCTGGCACAGTGCGAAGCCCCTGCGGGCGCTCAGACGCCCTGCCCGGCGGGGCTCAGCATCTCCTGCAGCACCAGGTGCAGCAGGTGGTTCTGCTCCGCGCTCAGCAGCGGCCACAGCTCGGCCTGCAGCGCCTTCAGCGCCTCCGCGTCCTTCTCCTGGCAGGCCAGCACGGCAGACTGCAGCAGCAGGAACAGCTCTGCCTGCAGGTAGCTGCTGGCCGGGGGCAGCCCTCCGTGTGCCCCGTGAGCCCCCGGGCCGCCGTCGGGCGCCTCCCAGCAGTACTGCTCCAGCGTGCGGGCGTGCTCGGGCAGCAGCTTGGCGGGCGGCGGCTGCAGCAGCAGCAGCAGCAGCACCCGGGACACCTCGCAGCGCGCCAGCACGTCCAGGAACGCCCCTCCGAGCGCCGCCCCGGCCCCGCCGGCCCCGCCGAGCGCCGCCCCGGCCAGCGCCTGGGCGCGGGTGAGCGCGGACAGCGCCCCGGCGTAGTCGCGGGCGAGCAGCAGGCAGGAGGCGCGCTCGGCCAGGCAGCGCAGCGCCTGCAGCGGCAGCCGGGCGGCCGCCAGCAGCTCCGCGGCGCGCTGCAGGGGCGCGGCGGCGCGGG
>JAWWEW010000146.1:16221099-16237583 GCA_035583185.1 Anabacerthia variegaticeps
CGGGCCGGCTGCCCGGTGTCGCGGAGCGCGGCCGCCAGCTCCAGGCAGGGCGCGGCCGCCAGCGCGGGCTGCCCGCGCTCCAGGTGCAGCCGGGCGGCGAAGGCCCCGCAGCTCTGCGCCGCAGACACGTGCTCGCCGAAGCCGCCGCGCAGCCCCAGCCGCTGCCGCAGGTCCCGCTCCTGCCGCAGGAACAGCCGCGCGGCCTCGGCCAGCGCGGCCGCCTCGGCGGGGCCGTGGAAGAGGCTCTGGGCGCAGCGCGCCACGGCCAGCTGGCACCAGGCGGCGTAGGGCAGGCTCTCCTGGGCGCGCAGCTCCCGCGCCAGCGCCGCGAACTGCTCCGCCGCCTCCGCCACGTTCGGCTTCCGCAGGAACCGGCGCCGCAGCTTGGCCGACACCAGGCGGTACCGCGAGAGGAAGTCGCCGTCACCGCCGAGCCCCGGCCCGGAGCCGCCCGCCCCGCCGGGCCCGGACCCGCCGCCCGCCGACAGCATCGCCGCGGCCCCCGCTCAACTGAGGGGCCCGCCCGCCCGCACCGCCGGGCCCCCCGCGCCGCCCGCCAATCAGCGCCCACCTCGCGCCGCACCGCCAATCAGCGCCCGCCTTGCGCAGCACCGCTCACCAATCAGCGCCCGCACCGCCTCACGCCGAGTCGCCCACCAATCAGCGCCCACACGGCCCCGCCCCACTGACCAATCAGCGCTAGCCCCGCGGTCTCGTGGACGGAGGGGCGGGACGACGAGGGGGCGTGGCCACCGCAGGGAGAGCTGGTCCCCGTCCCAGCCAATGAGGGGGCGTGGTTTCGTCAGGACACGCCTATGGGGCGTGGTTTATGCGGCGGCGATTGCGCCCCCTGGCGGGCGGGCGGGATCGGGATATCGGGATAGGGATAGGGAGAGGGACTGGGATAGGGAGCGGGACAAGGACAAGGACAAGGACCGGGACTGGGATCGGGACCGGGATCGGGACCGGTTTCTGGAGCCCTCGGACAGGGCCGCAGCAGCCAGGTTCAAACAAGCAGGGTTCACCCACACGGCTGCGGGTGGGGCGGTGGATGGGTGAGCCCCCTGGCCGAAGGGTGTGTGGCGGCAGGAATTTTCGGTGAGGTCAAAGGGTAAACCTTTGGGTAAGAGAACTCTCGGGGTCCCTAAATAGCTAAACCACGCCTGACTCGGGAGATTCCCGGCGCTGAGAACCACCTGGTGGCGGGGACGGTTCCGCGGGCATGTGGGACCGTCACGTGTGCCTCGCTGCTTCCTGCTTTTCCATGGCTGGAGGCACGGCTTGGAGAGGGGCTGGACGGGCATCACTACACCCGTGAGCACACGCACCCCACGCACGCCGGGGTGACACGGAGCGGGAGCATCCATCCGTCCCTCCATCCGTCCGTCCATCCATTCCTCCATCCATCCGTCCGTCCGTCCGTCCGTCCGTCCGTCCGTCCATCCATCCATCCGTCCGTCCATCCATCCATCCATCCGTCCATCCCATATCCCATGGGACCGGACTTCTGGCCGGTGCCGCCCCGTTCCCAGCGTGTCCCCAGCGGGCTCAGCGCGGCCACGTGCTCGCTGTGACACGGGTGTGTCGTGGTCGCCGTGACAGAGGCTCTTGTCCTGCCCGTATCCCAGCGTGAGGCTCATCCCTTCCGAGGCTCCTCCGCTCCCGCATCCCGGCAAGGGCTGCGGTGACAACCGAGAGCTGCTGTCACTTCCCGGAGATTGTCCCTTTCGCTTCCCGGAGAGTGTCTCTGTCGCTTTTCGGAGAGTGTCCCTGTCGCTCCTGGAGATTGTCCCTTTCGGAGAGTGTCCCTGTCGCTCCCGAAGAGTGTTCCTGTCGCTCGCCGGAGCGGGGCGGGTTCACCACCCGCAGCCCCTCGCCCCTCTCACCATGGCTCTGTCCTGCGTGTTGAGACCCCCGTGTTGGCACCTCCGCCCCCCGCCGCTCTCCCTGCTCGGCCGGCACCGCAGCCTGGGCACAACGACAAGGGGGAAAGCGAAGAAAAAGGCCAAGGAGGACCGCAGCCTGCCGGATTCGTCCTGGGAGGAGAGGTACGGCTTTTCCGAAATGACCCAGCACTCTTGCAAAGCAGCAAGGGAGAGCGGCGGGTTGGGGGTGTTACCCTCGTGCAGCCATTCCCAGTAGGGATAGAAGAGCCACGGCTCAGCTGTTTTTCCCCCCGAGTTTGGTTTGGGGATAGGAATGATGAAAAAGACAAATGAAAATGTTCGAGAGGAAAGTTGCCCTACTGGCAAGCTAAAAGTCCATTTGATTTGCAGTTCTCTGCCTGAAAGTGGGAGGCACTGGGTGCTTTGGAAGCTGCTCCAAAAATACCGGTAACAGCAACTTATCCAGCTGTGGGGTGAAGTTATCCATAGGCTCAGCGAGTCAGTAGTCGATGGATAGTTATGAGTGTTTGAATCATCTCCACTTCACCCCTTACTCTGCCTTTTTTTTTTTTTAATCAGCTTTTGTGTTTTGCTCTTGCTTGTTCTGCCTCAGATACAAATAGTGGCAAGTTCTGAGGTTTATCTCTAAACTACTGCTGTGTGAGTGGGAAACTTGAAGTTCCCTGTCTGCTGCACACAAACTCTGTATTTCATTGTGGTACACTGGGAGTTTTCGGGTGTTCACAGCCAGCTCTGGTGCAGAGCCCACACCACAACAGTCCTGCCCATGAAGCAGCTGTCAGGGATGTTATGCCATAGGTATCAAGGGGAAGTATCTCTAGGCACTACAGTGATGTTGTGCTTTCCAGGTTAGCAGATGCCGTGACTCCACTGTGGAGACTTCCCTACCAAGAGCAGCTGCAGGTAAGATGTGTTTACACAGACTTTGTTGCCCCAACTGCCCCTGCTATTCCCTTAAGCAATAGCCCTCATCATCTTAATGCTGTCTTCAGACCCCATTTACTGCTGCTTAAATTCTTCAGTTATTCTGAAGGATAGAACAGGGAGGTTCCTTATGGTACGGAGGATGGGCACTTGCACAGTGATCCTGGTTCTTTGTGGGACTGCTGGTTCACTGGGGTTTCAGGTTGGACCAAGTGCCCCAGGCCACTGCTTGGGGACCATGGACATGGGATTTTTCCCTCTTCCTGTTGCTCCAAGCAGCTGTGGTGATGAAAAGGGCAGAGTTCCTCTGGGGCTATATTTTCACTTGCAGTATTTCCTCCTGTTGGACTTCCCAGAGGTGGGTGATGAAGAGCTGCCCACTATCATGTGGTCCTGTGAGAGTGTTTCTGGCTTAGAATTCCTCTGCAGGTGAAGTATGAAAGCCAAAGGAGGATTTTGCAGACACTAGCATCTCGTCTTGAGGAGCTGGGCATAGATGCACAGAAACCTGGTGGGCTCTGCTGTCCTCTCCAGCCTGTAATCCCTTCAGTAAGTATCCCCTGGGAATGCTCTCCTCTGTGAGCCACAGTCTCTCACTCAACAACTGAAGAGCCTCATGGTGGGCATTATTTACCTGCAGAGAGTGTGTCTGTGGCAGTCCTTGCTAGCTAGTCCTTTGCAGTCTGTGACTGCCTGAGAGTGAAATAAGCCCAGTACTTAGGAACTCTTTTTTTTTGTGCCCAAGGCTTCCCTGATAAATCTATCACCATTCTGTCACAAAGAGCCATTTCTTTTTCCCAAGGGGAGGTACTGGGGTTCCTGTGCACAAGCTCCATTTCTGTGTTTTGCACACCTACATATATCTTCCCATGCTACCAACAGAACAACCAGCCTAGGTTTTGGCTTTCCTCAATTACTTTTAATGTAAGGCTTTATTTTTCCTTCTTTTCTCCCTCAGCCCATCATTAATGGCTACCGAAACAAATCTACTTTCTCTGTGAACAGAGGACCAGACGGGAACCCCAAAACTGTGGGGTTGTATGTAGGAACTGGCAAAGGTCAGTGCAGGACAAGAAACTGTTGGTATGGTCTGGGGCAAAGCTCTTCTGTGACAGCCTCCTCCCAAGTCAGAAGCCTGAATCCTGGGGGATGCCAACAGAAACACCACCAAAGCAGGGCAGCAATTTTAACACCTCAGTTCACTGGCTTCCTAAGAAACACCAGCTTCTAATTTGCAAAATACAGCAGGATGTGGTAGGAGGCCCTTCAGGCTTTAGCTTTGTTATACTTAATTAACCTGTTCCCATGTTTTTGGCGTGCTCTGGGAAGAACATGGGAGGGTGTGCATTTCTATAGGCAGCAGAGCAATGTTGGAGTATTTGGGGTGCACGAGGCAATTTGGTTTTGTGCAGTGAAGATGTGAGCACTGTGCTCCTTGCAAGGGGCACTTGGATACCAATTTTTTCTGTTTTCCTCTTTTTTTTCTTTTTTATAACCTTGTACAATGAGAGAATTCAGGGGAAAGGCCTCTCCACAGTTTATCATGTTAGATGCTACAGTGAGTTATGTGATTTGAAACAGAGCAATTAAATACCTGTCCATTTCTCTCCAGCCAGAAATATTGTCTGTGTGAAAGCCTACCACACGAAGAACATACCCCCAAAACACAAACAAGTAGCCCAGGTAAATAATTAATAAGAAATAATAGATAATTGATTATGGAATAGAGGGACTGCAATAACTCTTGTCATTTTACTTATTCAGTGTTTTCAAGTTCATTTTCATGGTCTGAAAAGTTTCATGCCCAGCTCTGGTTGATGGATAAATATTTTTTTAAAACCTGCAAGTTAATGTTGCAGACTCTGAACTGTCCCAAAGAATGACATTAATGAAATGACAATGAATTCCTGTCAGTCTATTAAAAATACATAAGAATTGCAAGTTGAAATTATGAAAATGTCTTTCAAGAGCCTGGAAAAAGCTTTCACCCAGTGTTACTGAAATCAAACAGAAAAACCAGATCACACTGGTGGAAGGGCTGCCTGTCTGCAGGGCTGAGACCAGGGCAGTTGTCTTCATGGTACTGTAAGTGCCATTTCCCCTCCTCTCAGTGCTATGAAGAGTTCATCTGCAGCTCCCCCCTGGACTCCTGCATCCTCTTCCATGAAGGCGGACACTGGCGGGAGCTCGTGGTTCGTACCACCAGCCGTGGCCACACCATGGCCATCATCACTTTCCACCCCCAGGAGCTGGGCCAGGTAAGAAAGTGCAGGACAGGGATCACATCACATCACATCACATATCTGGCTGACCTGAGCCTGCTGGGTTTATCGCTGGGGAGAGGTGTCTATTCAGGTTACCCAAACAGGCGGGTTTTCCTTTTCTTGCTCTTGACAGGACGCACTGGCTACTCAGAAAGCATTGCTCAAGGAGTTCTTCACGTGTGGACCTGGAACAGTCTGTGCCTTGACTTCACTTTATTTCCAAGAGAGGTATGTGTCTTGGCACAGGGAATGAGAGGAAACAAAGCCACCTCCTCTCTCTCTCCCTTCTCTGATCAAATTCGAATTCTACCAGTTCAGGGAGTGCTTGTAAAGAATGACAGATGTTTGGATCCCTCTTAAAGATGTGGTTTTAAAATGGTCCCTTTTTTTTTTTTTTCCCAGACCTGTAGTGCTTTCACACTCTATGGCTCTACCTCATGAAAGTTATGAGTCTGGGAAACTACAGAAAAAGGCTACGGTGACTTTCCCAAGACAGTAAATCACATTAGCAGCAAAACTGGGGAATAGACCCAAGGACTTCTGCCTTTTAAGTAATTTTGATCCTTTTCATGAAATCTAGGCTGTGCAAGTCACAGATCCCTTACAAAGAATCAAAATTCTTTGATCTTGTTGAAAGGCTCACATAAAATAGAAGTTGCTGGGGCAGAGTACCATCCTCCCCTGCCCGTGAGCACCCTGAGAATGGAAACCTGCTCTCTGCTGCTTTCTAACAGCTGGTTTTTGTGTGCTCTGCCAGCACCATGACACGCTGCCCCCACGAGCAGTCTCCCTACCAGCTCCTCCACGGGGAACCTCACATCTTTGAAGAACTGCTCGGCCTGAAGTTTCGCATCTCTCCTGATGCCTTTTTCCAAGTGAACACGGCAGGAGCAGAAGTTCTGTACCAGGCAGTTGGGGAGCTCTGTCAGGCTACTGGGGACACTGTCCTTCTTGACATCTGCTGTGGAACAGGTGGGTAGTGGCCATGTGAGCCTGGCTCCCAGGGCTGGTGCTTTGTGTGCCAAAACTGATCCTTGCTACGTAAAGGTCTGTTTCTTCAGCATGAGTATACGGAGTATTTTTGTTTCCTGTGTTTCCAGGCACAATTGGTCTCTCTCTGGCTCACCAGGTGTCCAAGGTTATTGGTGTTGAGGTGGTGGAGAAGGCAATAGAGGATGCTAAGTGGAATGCAGCATTCAATGGTGAGTTCAAACTCGCTGTGGCAGAAAGTTTCAAACTAACTGCTGAAAAATCGGAAGTAACCAGTTATACACAGCAAAGGGAGGTTCATGTTAAACCTAACACTTGGTGGGACTCTGTTCATGTGGTTGCTTTCTGCTTCACAGGAATCTCAAACTGTGAGTTTCACAGTGGGAAGGCAGAGGCCGTGTTACCACAACTCCTGGCATCGTGGGAGGATGCCCGGCCGCTCATTGCTGTGGTGAACCCATCTCGGGCTGGGCTTCGTGAGTGAATATGCTTGCTATTTTTTTATTTTCATCTTGTAAACAGAGAATTTTGAGAAGTTCCATGAGACCTGTTACACTGGCTCCAAACCCTTTGCTTGCTTAGCCTTTAGTTTCTTACCTTGTTGGTGACAGCGGCTAAAATCCTTCAGTTTGCTGTTTTCAGTGCCTTAACATGCTTTCTCTTTAAAGGAGACAGCTCTTTTTTCCATCTTTCACAGGCTCATACAATTATTTAGGAGAAAAGGGGCCTCTGGAGGTCTGTGGTGCAATCTCCCAGCTGTAGCAAGGCCAACTTCAGAGCTGTATAAGATTGCAATCATTCCCCCTGCAGAGCTCACGGTGGTGATGGGTCTCCGCAAAAACAGGGTGTGTTTTTGCAGATTACAGGGTTGTGAGGGCCATCCGGAACTGCCAGTCCATCCGCAGGCTGCTCTACCTCTCCTGCAAGCCGGAGGGCGAAGCCATGAGGAACTTTCTTGAGTGAGCACTCTCCTCCTCTCCACAGACCTTAGTGACAGACCCTATTATGTCCAAGGTTTAGGAAGGTTTTTGTTGTGATTAAATTTAGCTGGGTGAGTTCTGCAGGTGAGATCCAGAACTAACTGCATGGGCAGAAGGGGTTTGTGCTTCTGTGTTACTTTGGGTTTCCCTGCAAGCTACCCAAGCTGGTTTAAGATAGGGGGGTATTCTTTGGGTTTCATGGACCAGCAGGATGCTTTACTGCATCAGTGAGGAATAGAAAATAGTGCAAACATGTTACAATGGCATTGTGCATCCTTCTCCAGCAAAAGATGGATGTGGGATATGGACTGTGTTCACTGCAGGAAGGTTGACCCCTAGTCAACAAAGTGAAGCCAAGGGGATTAGTCACCTGCTTAGGTGGCTGTATCTGTTCAGTCTTTATCTGGAGTAGGTCCATTTGCAGATGATAAGTCTGTCTGCAGGTGACCATAAAGGTAGTGCAAAACTGAAAATTGCTTCCTAAGGGTATTAAGTGTCTCAGCTGGGATGGCTTGTGAGAAAGGGAACCTTAAACTTGCCACTGACTGTTCAGCTTGTCCTTGAGGTTTTCAGAGCTGGTTTGGGATTCAGTATTGATGGTTCCACACCTCAGCCAGTGTCAGCTGCAGACTCTGAGGAATGTTAGCCAAACAAACAAAAGCTCCTCAGTGGATCCTCTATTCTATTGTGCTGCCAATAATGGTGGGAAGGGTTCTGCTGCTGGTCTAAAGGATGCTCTTTGCTTTCCACAGGCTGTGCTGCCCACCTGACCCACGGAAGAAGCTGACAGGAGAGCCATTTGCCCCCGTGTTGGCAATTCCTTTTGACATGTTTCCTCATACTGTTCATTGTGAGCTAGTGCTGCTCTTCACCCGCTGACAAGGGGGCAGGTATGCTAGCTCTGAGAGCTTGGGAAGCAGCCTCCCACTATTCTGAAGACTCAGTTCAATGAAGTTAGGATTTTAACTTATTTTCTGGAAAGGTTGCATAAAAATAAATAGT
Source organism: Anabacerthia variegaticeps (assembly GCA_035583185.1). Lineage (NCBI taxonomy): Eukaryota > Metazoa > Chordata > Aves > Passeriformes > Furnariidae > Anabacerthia > Anabacerthia variegaticeps. The sequence goes on from JAWWEW010000146.1 coordinate 16,229,167, forward strand.
TTTGCTTTTTCTCTAACTTTGGGTTGCCTAGCAACATTTTTCTTTAAGGAACCACTTGGATTTCTGGGGTGAAAAGGGTCTCTGTAGCATTTCATCACCCTTCCTTCCCCTGCAAATCTGTTTTTGGCCTGCTGGTTAAAGCAGCCCAGAAAATACACTCTCCCTGTATTGAGGAATATGCCCAGGGCTGGCAGCTGGATGTTTAAGCTGCAAATTGTGCCCTGGGTGGTGGGAAATTGCTGGAGCTCCCGGCTTGTGCCTAACAAAGGGCAGGGTGACCTACAGTGCTGGCCAGGGGGTGGATGGGTGCTCACCCAGAGACTCTGCCCAACCCAGTGAACAATGAGAAGACTGCAGACCATAATTTTCCACTGGTCAGAATGGTTGTGCAAGGGGCAGGATTCAGGGTGTAAGGGTATGAAAGTCCAAGGATTCCTTTATTGGGGTCCTTCCCCGGAGGCACCAGCTCCAGCTGTTGTTTACATTGCTATGCCACAACTAAAATATTTAAAGGATCCAGATGTCTGAGGCTCTGTTAGAGGAAACTGGGGTCGAGCTGATGAAGGAAACTTGTCTGACTCTGTCAGTGGGGTGTGCATGGAGTTCAATAAGGCACCCATGCGTTCACTGGAATGGCTGCTGCAGAGGGGCTTGGTCCCAGCAGTGACAGTCTGGGGTGGTGTGTGACCCCAGGAGTGGCTCCTGGATGGTGAGACAGGCAAAGTTCCATAACACCTGATAGTGTGGGTTTCCACCATCACCGTGTGAATACACTCACTAAAATCTGCTGCATTTTCTAACACTCCCATGCCATTACTCTGCCTGCTTCAAGGATGTTCCAGGGGTTTTTCAGGTTGATAGTGAACTTGCTATGGAAAAAACATAGGAAGTAGAAATCCTCATGTTTCAATGGGAAAATGTTGACTTTCGAGGTCAGGAAAATATTTCCTGTATAAGTTTCCGAACCCAATATTGAATCACTGTCAGTCACATGGATAAGTTGGAGGTTTTTCTACAAAACAAAATGAAAAGAGAACAGATTTCAGTGTCTCTCCTTCCACATTCTGCCTCTCTCTTCACTAATGCATACCTAAGTATAAAGTACTCTGTGAAAATGTCAGCAGCTACATTTTTCCTCCTCAGGATGTTCTGCAATAGCTAATTAAAAAAAATTCTTATGTTTTGTACCTGTCCTGTCCTGCTCACTGTGAAGCTCAGTGCAATATGAAGTTCTCTTCAGCTCTTCCAGAGATGGAGCTGCTGTAACAGGGAGGGGTTGTGAGTGAGCAGAGTTCCCTTGTGTTTTGTAAATCCCATGAAGTTTTGAATCAAGGCTGAGAAACATCTAAGGAAACAGGGAGAGCTGCCTGTATTTCTGAGACTTTTAATTCCAGTCCTAAGGAAACCTGAGCTTGTAATAATAACAACATCCAGTTCTCAAGATGCAGGGGCTTAAAATATATGCATTTAGAACTTGAGACTACACCAGTGTCCCATGAGTGTAAGATTTTTACACACTTACAGCCTCTTGTTTTCATTTTGGTTTATCATTGCAAGATTTGAATCCTTTTCTGCTTAGCCTGGCTATGCTTTGATCAAAGTGAAGTTTGCTGTAAATTGCAGGAGAGAGAACGACTTTAAATCAGAAATTGACAGAGGATCAGAAAACCTTTGCACTAGCCTCTGGAGAGCTGAAAATACAGGACAAGTTTTACCTGCAATGGAGGTGGGTGACACAAGTGGCCTCACCTTCCCTTTTGGGCATCTGGTTCCAGGAGAACCACGGGGACGAGACATCTTTTTTGCTTTCCTGGTGCAAATCCATGAAGCAACATGTTGTTTGCTGTGCATGAGCATCTGAGTGTCTGGAACTGAAAGGTGTCTATGTACAAGAGACCCCTGGCTGCTTTTCCTCCACAGCACGTTATTCTCGTGCCCTCTCCTAACAAGTCTTTGTTTTCCCACTAGTGAGCAATTGTGTTCTGCGTTTGGCTGCCATCCCACATCCCTAGAACTCAGGGATCAGTTTCGGCTTTTTGTGGGAAACAGATTTATGAAGCATGCAAGGAAGCAGAGGATGACTTACTGGCAGGAGCGCTCCAGGTGCTGGAGCTGCCTGGCTCCGGCTGCAGGGCATTAGGACCCAGGGGTTGCTGAGTGGAGGAGGCTGAATCCCCTCCCGCTGTCATCCTCCTGCCTCTGCAGCTTTATTCCTACAGCCTTCAATGGTGACGGACTCCCTCCCACCCGGGCTGGCAGCCAGAGCCAGAAGGCCTCGCTAGGACCGGATCCCTGCGGCTCTATGGCATCTCCCAGGACTATCACCATCGTTGCCCTCTCGGTGGCCCTGGGGCTCTTCTTTGTCTTTATGGGGACCATCAAACTGACCCCTCGGCTCAGCAGAGATGCCTACAATGAGATGGTGAGTCGGGCGGCACCAGCACGGAGAGAGGGCATTAGGGCTCTCTCCCTTCCAACCTTGCAGCAGGAGCAGTGGGGTAAGCAGAGGGTGCCTGCGCTGGAGCCACGAGCGATGGGCAGTAGAGGGGAGAAGCTTATCTGTCTCCTTATTTGACAGACATGGAGAGAAGCCAGTAACACGCAGCGCCCAAGATATCCTGGCAGCCCTTGCCTGGGCTCCATCTGAGGCTATCCATGGAGAAACCTCTGTGGATAAGCATGGGGAGGGGAGGCAAGGAGGACGGCGTAGCACAGCACACTGATGCTTGCAAAAGATGGGGGCACAGGGGTCCCTAAAAGCCAGGTCTGTAAAAGTGCCAGACGTGCAGCAGGCAGGGAGAGCTGATCCTTGGGAGAAAACCTACCCCCTGGAGGAGGGGTAGGAAAAGCAGATGCCTGCTTTGGCAGCCAGATGTCCATCCTCACAATTCTACACTTTAAAGGAAGGATAATGACACTGACTGTCTCTACCTCACAAGACTTGTGCGGGGGTTAATTCATGATTGTGAAATGCTTTGAGATTCTTAGCTGGCAGAGGAAGATATTATTAATAGTCATCTTATTATTCTCTTTAGCCAGGGAAACGATCCTCTCCTCCTCTTGCCTAACAGGAAAGGGGTGAGGAGAGGACAGAGAAATGTGCATTTCTCACCTGGTGAGCTGGTTTATGCTCCTCTCTGCTCAGGGCCAGCCCTGCTGCAGAGCTTTGCCAGCTGAGAGCTGCAGGCAGGTGAGGGACTGACTGCCACATTTTGCTTCCTCATCTATGTTTATTTATTCTCCTGCCCTCTCCCCCTTTCCTCATTATGTATGGCAGTAGTTGAAAAGCACTGTTATAATTTTTGTGCACCTAAAAAAATAGCACTGGAAGTTTCCAGCACATTCTGTTCTCTCCCTTTGCTCCACCTGCCCAGCTGCTTTTCCTTAGCTCTCAAATAACATCTGAATCGCAGTGCCTTGTCTGTGGCCCAGTACAGGGATCTCCCAGGAAGAATCCCCAAGAAGTAGCTCATGAGCAAGAGACTGAGATAAAACACCAAGAAAACAAAGCTCTTAAGCTTCTGCAACAGAAAAAAAAAAAAGAAAAAGAAAAAAAATAAAAGCACAGAGACTTGAGAAGGATTGCAAAATGCTTGCTTTGTAAAATATTTCACTTCTCTGTTCCTTTCTGTCTTACCAAGAGTCAGGCCTACAGGTAGGAAAGATCTTTGGTTTTGTAAGGAGAAAGCAGATATCCAACAGCACCATTATTCTTCATAGCCCATATTGTCACATATTTATGGCTCATTAGGCTCTTCTGCCTTTGCTGTGCTGCATACCCTGGTGGTCTGTCATGTCATGAAGACAGTGAAAACCTGACCTTGTCAATCCATAAGGATGGCTTTTTGCCCCCAAGCAAATAGAGAACCTCTGTTATCTACCTATAGCACCAAACTTGCAGTTTTTCATTCAGCAGAAAACACAGTAGCTTGTCTATTAAAATACCTAAAATACCAGAGTACTCTGGGACATGCTTATGGTACATTCCTTTAAAAAGCTGTATTTTTTACAACTGTTTAAAAATACTCTGCTCTGAGGTTTCAATCACTGATGGTTTAAAATACATCCTTCCAATGCATACTCTTAGAGTGAATGTGTTGTGAGATCTTAGATTATTTTGTAGCAAAAATGACAATGTTGTATATTTTTTAACCACATGTGCAGTGTCAGATCCTCCCAGGAGGAAGCATCAAAGCCTACAGAAAAGTGAGGAAGTTCTGTGTGCCTGTAATACAGGTTTCCAAAATCATATGGAAGTAAATCTACAATTTATCAGTACCTGTGAGAGCTGAACCACCCTGTACTTGAGATTTGGTTTCCATTTCCCTCTTCCTGATTAGAAAGCAGAAAGCACGACGACAAGAATATCTGCAGGGATAGTTTACCCAAGTGTAAGTGCAAATAATTTCAGTGTCTTGGATAACTAGGACCTGTATTAAAATATATATATAAAGATACTTGATTGCAAAAAGAAAAAAAAGCACAAACCAACAAAAAACTTCAAACCCCAAACAAAACAATAAGCCTATGAGCACTTAATGTTCAAATACGAGAACCTGATCATGTGTAAGGACAGAAGTTGTTTCTTTCCAAAAAAAATGAGGCAGCTGTTTAAGCAGGCTGAATCTTGCAACTTGCACTTCTAAATCCAGCATAAAGCAGGGACCAAATAATGTTGAAGGTCAGTTTGCTTTCAGCTGAGTAAAGAAAGATCACAAAGGTATGGAAGCACAGCATAGGGTTGGTGCATCTCAGCTTTGATGTGTAGTCCCACACTAAGACTGCACTGCCCATAAACACTGGGATATGGCAAGTTGCTTTGAGATAGAGACCTTTGTATTTACTTACTGTGCCTCTGCTTTGCAGACACTCGGTGTATTATTGAATTTTAAAGGACAAGCTACTCTTAGAGGTACTTTTTTTGTTTGTTTTAACAACATGGTTCTGCGTTGCTAATTCTAGGAACCATAACTTCAGATTTCATCTGGCCTGGTTATAGTTCCAAACAGGGGTGCTAGACTGCAGAACTGCTTTCCAGCAAGGAGACAACAGCTTATAAAGGGGGAATTGGAGGTTGATGGTTTAATATCCCCACCAACAGAAGCTTTACAGATTGGGTATTGCACCAGAGGGGTCTGTGATGATTGAAGACACCTTTAGGTCACATTGCACATCAGTCTCTTTCAGTGGAAGTTACCTTTGCCTTCACTTTCTCACATGATGGTGGTGTACCCTATGACTGCTTGATTTCAGAAACGAGCATACAAAAGCTACGTGCGGGCCCTGCCCATGCTGAAGAAGATGGGAGTCAGCTCCATCCTTCTCCGCAAGACCATCGGCGCCCTGGAAGTGGCGTGTGGCATTGTCATGACACTGGTGCCTGGTCGCCCCAAGGATGTGGCCAACTTTCTCCTGCTCCTCCTCGTGCTGGCTGTGCTGTTTTTCCACCAGCTCGTGGGGGACCCCCTCAAGCGCTACGCCCATGCCCTGGTGTTTGGGATCCTGCTCACCTGCCGCCTGCTGATTGCCCGCCAGCCCGAGGAGCTGCCGCCAGAGAAGAGGATGCTGTCGGTGAACGGGGATGAGCAGCCACTCATCCATGAAGCAGCTCCTGAGAAAGGCAAAATGAAGGTATCCTAGTTGAATGCACGTGAGAAACACGGACCCTCAAGGCAGCTCTCTCCAAAATCACCCGGAAAAATTTAGTTTTTATTTACCTATTTGCCTTTTTTTTTTTTTGTCTGTCTAAATAAAGTTGCACTTGGGGTCTGAGAGATACAAGGTATGTCTACACTGTAGTCTTGCTTTTGCTGCTGCCCTGTAATGTAGAAAAACACAAGCCAGCTTTCCCGGGGACAGCTTGGAGGCAGGCAGCAACCTGGCTGGAGGAGTGCCGGCCTCAGCAGGAGCTGCAAAACCAGCCTGAAACCCTGGGCAGAGGCTTGGGCGGGCAGTCAGGCTTACCCTGGCACTGCTGCAGTGGGGAGATTAGTCCCTAAGACCAGCCCTGAGCCCCAGACCCAGCCTGGGTGCTGCTGCCTGGCAGTCTGGAACAGCAACTGGGCAGGACATCACCAGTGTCCCTGTGCTGGCCTGTGCAGCCCCACCCACACACCTGCGTTTCCTGTTCCATAGTCTAGGGGGAAAAGGGACCCTACTTACCATAAAAGTGCTGTTTGTTGTGTTGGAGAGAGGGATTCCTTAGCTTTTGCTGTCTCTGTGCCCAGTCCTTTCTACGGACTGGTTATCCATGGAAAACATGAGATGCTCTGTTTGCATCTTCCTTGATTTCCACGCAGAGACTCCAAGATTGGGATAATGGCCTGATAACAGTAATATTTTGCCTGCTTTACACAAGGCAATGGCATCTCTTTACCCTTTTTGGCAGAGAGCAAGGATCCCTGGAGAGGGGATGGGGAGCAGAGCTGCCCAAAGAACTCCAAAATATCTGTCTGATGTTGGCAAATAGCATTGTGCTCCCCATTTCCTTGCAAGAAAAAGACTTTTTTCCCACAGCCACCATAACTTTATAGAGTTGTTGTTTATTGCTGGTAGATGAGGGTCTGAACAATTCCAGGTACCTCATTGCTCATCATCCCACATACAGCCTTGGTGAGCTGGGAGAACTCCTGTTACCAGAGCCTGAATCCCTGTGTTGTATCTGAAAACTTAGAGTGTCATAAGGAGCATGTGTTACCTCTGAATTTGTCTGGTTTTCTTAATGTTTGTCTGTTTTCCTTTCTTTTTTTTTTTTCTAAATTATTCATGAAAATAAACTTTTTGAAATTTGGAGAAAAACGTCTTTACAGAAAGAAATTTCATTTTTTTTTGAGAGAGACACGTCTGAAAACACTTCCCTGTGGTCAAACAGAAAAAAACGGGCAGAATCATGTCAGGCAACTGGAGAGAGACTCGGCAGTGCAGAATGGAAGGCAGCTGAACACTGCTTGGCTACATAGTAATATCCACAGACATTTAATAGAGACATTTGGATATCATAATGAAACAGTCTCAGATAAATTTCTGCTACAGTACAATGTGGCAGTGAGAAAAGTAAACTGTCAGCATTGTATCTGTATAAAAATTCATGAGGGATGTTCACACGCAGTTTTCTTAAGTTTGTTGTTGAAATAGATGCAGCCCCCCGTATATTTGTATATAAACACTGAAAAAGCCTATTCCCAGAGCCCCAGAGGGACTAAATTTCTCTTATCAGGTGTGCACCCTGAGCAAAGGAACCAAGAGATTGTCTGCTAGACAATCTCATCTTCCCAGACTACCTGAAGGTTATCCCAAATAGGTAGAGAATTTGCTTTACTCTCCCAAAGACTCTTCACCCTGCCAAGGTGAAGAATAAGCCCTACTGGGGTTATTAATCCCCCTGCAACCCCAAACCACCCCATGATGTGAGTCTCCTCCAGCTGAACTGCTGCAGCCCTTTGCCCACTCCCCTCTCACCGAGCACCCAGCTCAGGAAACCTCCTGGAACAAGCGTTGTGTTTGTATTTTGTACAAACAGACGCCACAATAACACACACCACCCCACGGAGCAAGGCCTGTCCCTGCAAAAACTCCAGCGAACACTAAAAGAAATTCCCTTTTTCCGCATTTGCAGTGAAAGGAGCAGCTGAGCTGCCAGGGTGGCTGCGTGTTTTTTGTCACAGAGGGACACAAACCGGTCCTTGTGGCCCAGGGCAGGAATTCTGTATTTCCCTGAGGGGGCCTGGCCTCTGTCACTGTCCCCCAGCATTAACAAGCCATTCCTGGGCGCTGCCAGCCATCTGTGCCCGCAGGAGGCCACAAGGGCCGCTCCACTCCTTTTGCGAGACCCCGATGCTACTTTACCCTTCTTTTTTTCCCTTTGTTTCTCCCCGTGTTCCTTAATCCAAGTCCACAATTTCAGCCTCACCCAGGCGTCACCGTTCAGAGCCTCAGGACTACTAGATCACCTCCCTGCCCGCTTTATATATCCCTTTTTCTCCCCCTTTCTTTTTTATGACGCGATTTTAGGCCTAAAGTTGGAACCCCCACGATGAGGGGGCCAAACACCCCGTCAGGGCCATTCCCGCCCGGCCGGGCACGGCCTGCGCATGCCCAGAGGGCCCGGGGGAGGGCAGGAAGGGCGGAAGCGACGCTGCGCATGCGCAGAAGGCGCGGAGGAGGGCGGGGCGCACCGGGCATGCGCATAGGCCCTGCGAGGGGGCGGATGCGGTGGTCATTGCGCATGCGCAAGGCAACGGCGGCGGGGTTTGAACAGCGGGACGGTTGGAGAGGCGGGAGGAACGTGAGGGGTCGGTGACCGGGAGGGAAGGGACAGTGACCGGGGTGGGGGCAATAGCGACCAGGGGTGGCGGACAGTGACTGGGGGGGGGGGGCAGTGACCCGGGTGGGGGGCAATGTGTGGGGGGGGACAGTGT
>JAWWEW010000146.1:16237683-16303303 GCA_035583185.1 Anabacerthia variegaticeps
GTGTCTGAGGGTGGGGGGGAAATAGTGACCATGGGTGGGGGGAGAGTGACCGGGGTGGGGGACATTGTCTGAGAGGGGGGAGCAGTGACCAGGGGAAGTGGACTGTGTCCGGAGGGGCGGTGGTCCCTGCCCGAGGCAACAGAAGGGTCAGTGGCCGTGGCTGTGAGGTGGGCAGTGGCCCGTGGGGTGGGCAGTGCCCGTGACCGTGGGCTGGTCAGTGGTCAGTGGCCGTGGTGGGAGGGTGGCCCGTGCTTGGGGCAGCGGGAGGGTCAGTGGCTGTGGGATGGATGGTCAGTGGCCGTGGCGGAGGGGTGGTCATTGTCATGGGATGGTCAGTGGCCGTGACAAGGCGGTGGTCATTGCCCAGGGCAGCAGGAAGGTCAGTGGCCGGGACAGCCGGACTCTCCCATTCCCCCTGCCCTGCTCCTCCTCCGGGAGGACCTCAGCTCCATCCGTCACCTCAGGAGAGGGAACGGAGTGTCCTGGGGCAGTCGCGGTGGGGTCTGCAGGGGGAAAGCAGTGAGGGAGTTCACTCAGAACTGCCCTTCCAGCCTCTTAGTTCTGCTCTAATGCCCAGCAATCTTCCTCATCAAACCTTTCTGGTAGAACTGCAAGACTAAAGGAAACAAAAACATTTACAGTAGAGAAGATGCTGAGGAAGCTGAGAAAAAGCTGTGACTGTAACCAGAGTGTGGTCACCGAGGACTGTGTCTCGATCTGCTTCCTGAATCACTTACAGAGTGCTCAGGAGATTTAGGGTGCACGAAGCACGATTCCAGGGGATTTAAGGTTTTCTGCAGGTCTTACATGTCAGTCAAGTTCATGTCAACGTAACCACAGTGTGGTTGCTGTTGGGAATTTGTTTTGAAGCATCTCAGTGCTGTCTAAAATTTGATCGGGTCATTTTTAAATTGAAAAGAGTTTATGTTAATTTTTACTTGTGAATTTTTTTCTTCCTTTAATTAATGGAAGAAAGAATAGAGTTTTGATACGCAGTTGTCTGTGCATTTTTGGAGGAGACTATCTAATCTTTTGGGGGGGTAGCTCTAAATTACTTAATCTAAATTTACTCTTATATTATGCAGGATGCCTCTAAAATCTGTCAGGAAAATAAAGGCTTCTTTTCCTGGAGGAAACTAGTTCTCTGATGTTCTTCAGCTGTTGGAGGTTGATTTCTTTTCCGGCCTAATGAAGGACTGGATCTCATGTGACAAATGAGTAAAATTCTCCAGTCTCAGCTGTGAGACTGAAAAGATGCAGCGAAGACGGAATTCTAAGACCCCAAAGCGGCCTCAGGATGTTGACAATAAAAGCCAAACTGATCTCTCTGCGTGGCGAAAAGGAAGGAAAACTGACCATGGAAAAGGTCTGCAGGATCATCAGAAAAATAATCAGAACAATGATACTGATGAGGAAAATGATAGCCAGGAAGTCTCCCTGGAGCAATCTTTGAGCTACTTTGAGAAAGGTAAGAGCACTTTTAAGGTTGGCTCTAAGATTGAAAATGTAATAATTACGTTGCTAACAAAAATAATCATAATAATATAGAAATAATCTATTTTGCGTCTGGTTTCCCTTTTTTATGCCTGAGCTGTGTAGTATTTCTTTAATGCCTTAAAAGCTTTCTGTTACTACGATGTAAAGAAAAAGGAATATCATGGAATCACAGAATGGTTTGGGTTGGAAGGGACCAAACCCTCCTGCCATGGGCAGGGACAGCTTCCTCTAGACCAGGTTGCTCAGGGTCCCATCCAACCTGGCCTTGGACACTTCCAGGGATGGGGCATCCACAGCTTCTCTGGGCAACCTGTGCCACAGCCTCACCGCCCTCACAGTAAACAATTTTTTCCTGGCATCTAATCTAAACCAACTCCCTCTCAGTTTGAATCCATTGCCCCTTGTCCTGTCACCAGATGCTCTTGTAAAAAGTCCCTCTCCATCTTTCTTAATAAAAATAATAATAATTTAAAAATAATACAATTTTACTTTTGTCTTCTCTCTTTAATCCCTGATCTATGTAAATGTTTCTTTAATGTCTTAAAAGTTCTTCCCCATTTTGCTACTATGTAAAGAAAAGTCAGTATATGTAGCAACAAAAGTTCCTTTTCAGCTCAGCAGTTGTTTCATCTTCTGTTTACCCTATTTGTTTTTCCCAGTTCAAGGCCGTGTTTCCCTGAGAAACAACAGTGTTCTGCAGAAACACTTGGCTGCTGTGGAAAGCATTGCCCTGCAACAAGGGCTGCCCCCTGAAGGGTTTGAGAGACTGCTGAATGGAGTGCTTAGTGGCAAATTTGGTAAAACCATTATATACTGCTGCTGTACCTTCTCTTAATATGTCTTTTCCTTCTGATCAAACCTGCTTGAGAAAATGTGTTTATGGTGATTTTATTGTTGGGTATTGTAGTGCAAAATTAATTTTTCTGGCATGCCTTGCTGTAAAAAACTAACCTCAGTTCTTGCTCCAGGAGAGTGATATCCAATTAAATGTTATGGTGTGCTACAGATTTTTTAAAAAATGTCCTTTGTTCATAATTGTAGGTTTCTAAAAGGGTTGAAGTGTGCCCTTAGCAAGCATTGTGTCTTTTCTTTGCTGTAATTGTTTGTGTAGGTTTCATTGCCCCGAGATCAAAATAATTAAACAACCTGACATAGTTGTGTTAGTGAAACTTGCTAAAATTAAAATGTCATCCTAGCAGTCAGTTCAGCAGTCAGTGCAGCCCTCATGCTGCTTTCTTAGAAATATTGTTCACCATTTATACTTCTGAATAATTAAATATTCATTGGAAAAACCCCTAAACTTCCACCTCCCTCCAGCACAAGAGGGGCACACAGAATTCCCATTATGCGAGTAGTTTAGTGCTTTTTTTCATTTAAAATGACCAGCTCATCTCCATAACACTCATCTGCTCATTTTTGACAGTCCCATACCCCTTAGCAGAAGAAATTGGTCATTTAATGTTACCAGAATTTGTGTTACTTTTGATTGTCTTGCCAGGAGTCTATTTCAGTACTAAAATAGTCAATATTTTATTTGCTTTCATTAAGCTGGGAGAAATATTTATCTTCATTTTCTGAGGTGTAGGTAAATCCTTACTAGATTGCTGTGCACTGTTCCTTTTGACCAATGAAGCTCTGAATAATTTTGTCCAGAGAGAATTTTGACCTAAGCTGCAAAACCTTATCAAAGAACCTGGTCCATGAACACCATCCTGTTTAAGTTTGTTTGTTTTCCAGCTGACACAGTGAATACTCGTTTATTGAAGAGCCTGATCCCAGCCTCAGTAATACCAGAAGATTCTGTGGTTACAGCTGTGTCTTGGCTCTGTGCCAACAGGTGCTCAGGCAACATCCAGGTAACTTAGGAAGTTCTTACAGTAGTTATTGCTTCTGCACAGGAATGATAAGGACAGGTTATTTTCAGGAAGCAAACATCCTGAGGTTTTAATATACATGGCCTTACACAAGATACTGTCAGTTACTGAGATTGGCAGAGACTCTCATTGCTGGAATGGCAATGGGAACCAAGAAACACTTTTTAAATGTGAGTGGAAATTTGCACAGTTCCTGCTCGTCCTGAATCTGTGAATTCCTCAGCAATGGTTTCTCCAGCACCATTTTTGAAAAATACTTCTGCTCTGTGAGGCATTCTTCAAGTTCAGCAAGGTATACCTGAGGTTACATGTACCTTGGTTGTGGTAACCTGACTTAACATTAGCAAAAGAGTATTTTATGTTCACATAGTCTGCTCACAGGTTTCCATCATAGAATTTGTGTCATAGAATTATTTATATTGGAAAATGTTTTTCAGACCACAGAGTACAACTGTTAGCCTAATGCTGCCAAGCCCATCACTAAACCATGTCACCAGGTGCCACATCTCTACACCTTTTAAATCCATCCAGGGACGGTGATTCAATCACTTCCCTTGGCAGCCTGTGCCAGTGCTTGACAGCCCTTTTGGTGACAATCTTTTTCCTAATATCCACTCTAAACCTCCCCTGACGTAACTTGATGCTATTTCTTCTTGACCTATCACTTTATACTTGGGAGAAGAGACTGACTCTCCCCTCACTTCAGCCTCATTTCAGAGAGTTGTAGAGTGCAATAAGGTCTCCCCTGAGCCCTCTTTCTCCAGGCTGAGCTCCCCCAGCTCCCTCAATTGTTCCTCCTAAGATTTGTGCTCCAGACCCTTCCTCAGCTTTGTTGCTCTGCTTTGGATGCCTTCCAGTACTTCGGTCTCCTCCTTGATGAGGGGATAACATGTATTCAGAAGGGTTTGTTTCCCATACTTCATGCATTGATATACAGGCACTTCAGCGAGGTGTTTGAGTGTGCCCTTTTCCCAGGAAGGCTACAGGAGGATATCCTTGTCAGGCTTTCTTCCACAGCTGAATTATCTCTGAACTGTTTTTTATCTGTAGCTCTCTGGTTGTCCTTGAGAGTGGTTTGTATCCTTACTGATTGTGTCTCTGAAGTTGGCTACTGACTGCTCTGCCTTGCTTTTGTCCATCACTTAATGTAATATGGCTTTTTTCCTGTCTGCAGTTGCTTTTTTTAAGGTGGCTGATCACAGTGTTTGACTTCATTGATCACAAGGAACAAATTAATGCCCTCTATGGTTTTTTCTTCTCCTTCCTGCAAGACGAGAAGATGGTAAGGAGAGCTGAAGAACATACGGAATTGACAAACTAAAATTAAATGTTCATTAGTATATTAATGCTGGAATTAGTCTGGTTGGTTAGAGGTAATTTTCTGATGTCTAGAATTTTTCTCTTTTTGTTGTTTGTTTTCCTTTTGCATTATAGGATTGCTGGGTAGCTTAGATCCATAAACAGGGAAGTACTGTAGGTTTGCTGTGGCCTGGCTGTTAAAACATGTTTCCAGAATTGCTTTTCTGTGTCATAGAGAGGGTGGGGATATATTTTGTCTAAATTCCTAAGATTAACTATGGTGCTGCAGTCTCTGGGATTGTCAGACATCAGAAGGTAAACTCTTCTGCTCCTGGGAAGAAAGTGACTTGTATACCTCGGGCAAAAAGGAAAAAATCCTTTTAGAGCAGTGTTTTTTTAAGGGTGAGAAACTAAATGCTGTTCTGCTTAATTGATTTGAAATGTAGCTTAAATGAGAACAAGTATTCAGGAAATTTCTGCTATATGGCAACTGTAAAATCCAGATACTGGAATATTGAAATGTTTGGATTCAGTGCATGTAGAGATGATCTTGGCAGTCATGTTAGATACGAAATTATTAATATTTTTTCAGTTTGGGATATTTTGTGGTGAAGTTCCCGGAGTTCTGAGTTATGTTGCTTGTAAAGTGTTTGATGGCTTTTGTTAACTTTAGTTATAATCTTTTCATAAAACTGTATTTAAGTTCTTACTGCTTAAAATAGCATTTTCAGGCACGATGGGTCAGTTGGAAAGTGCACCAGAGTTGTTGTGAAATTAATTTAAGACCCTTTTACAGCCTCAGCTGTAGTCAGAAGCTCCAAAAAAAAGTATATTGGTTCAAAAGTGCCTTTTTTTTTTTTCAAAAACATAATTGTACTTTTACCTCTGCCTCTTGAAATCTCTAGACTATGTCCCAAAAGACACGATCCAAGTTTATTGAATAATTTGGTTATTGTCAGATAAAGTTTCTAAATGAAATGGACATCAGAGACTATAAAAACTAAGCTGCTTCCTAAGGAAGTAAGGTGTGCTCTGCCGTGATGGGGCTGCAGAGACGCTCGAGGCAGCCAGCAGAGTGGAACAGTCTCCTGTGAAGCCTGTGTGCTGCTCTTTGGGTGTCCTGCAGCAGCAGGAGAGCTCATTGCTGCCTTTGCTTTGCAGTGCCCCTACATCTGCCACCTGCTCTACCTGCTGACCAGAAAAGAAAATGGTGAGTCTCAACTATAAGAGCTGGAATTTGGTTTTGTTTCTGATTCTGTTTGCTGGTACTGCGTGTCCTTCCACTGCAGCTACTGCAATGATTTGCAAATATGGTGCTTTTAAGGCAATGAAACATGAGTGATAGCTCAGAATTTCAAAAATTTGTGTGACCCTTAATGAATTGGAAATCTGTGTATTAGCCTAGATATAAGAATGATTGGTTCTGCTTGCTTTGTCATGACTTCATAATGAAAGTGATATTGCTTTTTTGCTCCAGTGTCTGATACAGTGTTTTTGAAATCCTTTCTATTACTAATTGTATTTCCAGTCAAGCCTTTTCGGGTTAGGAGACTGCTTGACCTCCAAGCAAAAATGGTGAGTTTACTTCAATTCTTGTAGAGTTTGAACTGTGGTTAATAGTGCACTTTGTTGGACTAATGTCCTTGCGGGATGGAGAAGAGTGGCTGGACTTGGAATTGTAGATTGTTGTCTTTGTAGCATCAAAGCTTGTCTCTCTTGCATGTGCATCCCTAATTTTCACATCTGTTTTGTAAGCACTTGCAATGATATACACAAAGCTCTATGTTTTATGGCCAGGCGTGGTGAAATCTGAGGCAAGGGGCAGCTTCATTTATTTATTACTCTTTAATTTTGTATTCATCTTCCTTTTGCAAGTGGCATCAAAAATGATTGAAAAATGTCAGATTTTAGAGGGTCTTGCTCTTTTTTGATCATATAGCAACATGTTTTTTAGACAGCAGGAAGACTGTTTTTCGTAGTCTTAGTTGCTAAATTACTTTTTATTAGTTATGACTACAGAAAGCTCTTTCTTTAATCCCTTTCCTATGGTATTTCATTAACACAGTTTCTGTTCTTTCATTTTCAGTTATTCATCTATGATATGTAGCTCTAGAAATTTAGCTTTTACTAATTACTGGAGATTTTTGCTTCTAAAATGCAGTACTCAATTTCTGTATTAAAACACACCCCACATGTTTTAACTCTTGTTCTGCTATCTCACAGGGAATGCAGTCTCACCTGCAGGCTCTACTATCACTTTACAAACTCTTTTGTCCAGAACTGGTGACCATAACCCTTCCTAGGAAAATGAAGGTAAGGAATTAGATTTAGTCTATTTGGAACCAGTACTTAGGTTTCCATTTAAGCTACAGCATGATTTAGTGGTCAAGATTAATTCTATTTCCTCTACACTGAGTAAAATCAGTATAATGTAGACCTGAGATTTATTCTATGAATTGATGATTGATTTGAATTAAGATTATAAAACAGAAGTGTTGGAGATAATTCAGAAGGAAATAAAATCCCAACTGTTGTTTTTTATCACAAAAAGTGATGAAACTGAGGAATGATGAGAATTCTGTGCTGTGAAAATCTTGTCTAGCAGAGCTGAGTGTCCCTACATCACCTCAGTGATGTTTATCAGAACAGAAACTAATCTTTCTGGTACTTTGTCTTAGTTTGGCTTCTTGCACTGATGTCTGATTTCTGTTTCCAGACTTACTTCAAGAATGCAGAGGGCCCATGGAAAGCAGCAATCAGCGCAGTAAGGCAAAGAAACCAGGGAAGCTCTCCCTTGGCCCAGGCAGCATTTTTAGGCACAACTCAACCTCAGTCACGGAAAAGGGTAGGTTGTGTGCCTAAGGTAGACCCTAGAAGGTGCCAAGCATCATCTTTCATTATGAATATTGGCAAATAATGGGAGTCTGGCTTTATTTCAGCACTGGGAAGGGTGGAGTACCTTTAGAGAAACGCAGCATTTCCATTGTAATGAAAGCCTGGACACATTTTTTTTGTAAAACAGGGTCTTTCTTGGGAACACAGGTCACATGTGCCCTCAATTGCATTGGAAGTAGAGTCATTGCTCTTCATTTGTGGTTCTTTTCTGCAGAAATGGAATGCTCAGTTGGTTGTACCTGCAAGCAGTGCAAATAATTTAGAAGAGGGCACGGCAAAGAACTGTGTTGATTTGTTCAGTACAAATCAGACTTTTCCAGTGGAGCAGCTGCAGACATTTCCTCAGCTTCTACAAAATATCCACCATCTAGAGGTGAGTTTCAGGAAGGTCTTGGTAAGCTCCATGAATGTTTTGAGAGATCAAAGGATATTCCTTTATGCCTTGTTTATGTGGAATAGTGTGTGGGCTGCCTGGTTCTGACAGACCATCTGGTCCTAACTGAGGATGATGAATGAGTTCTGGAGATGCTCTTGTTGCTGGTAAAAGGATTGGACAGCTCTGATAGAACGAGATTCTCTGGCAGTTTGCAGATGTAAATACTGAATATTTCTTTTGGGTTTATTTTTATTTCTCTTGCAGTTTCCTTCCCAGATGGGTTCAGTGCTAACAAACCCTTTGTTGCTTCACTACATGAATTGCATCAGAGATGAATCTATTTACCTGAGGCTCTACTACTGGATGGGCCAGGTACTCCAGGAAGGTAGGAACTTGGTGTTATCTTGCGTGGTAGGGAGGTAAAAGATGTCTGAGGCTTTTCACTTTTCAGTAATGGTATTTGCTATTCAGATTTGTAGTGATAATCATATGATGCTAAAGCAACTATTGGAAGACAACTGAATTTGGTTTTTCATTGTGCTTGTTCTTGCTGTGCTTGTATTCAAATACAATATTCTCTCCTGTTTAGAATGCACGTGGTGTGTGGTTGATAACACAGATGAAAAAGAATTCAAGAACTTCCTGGAAACTGTCTACAAGGCAGAATGTTTCTTGCAGGTAAGTGCACGTTTTGTGGAAGCCAAGGGTTTCCAAAAGTCTTCCCTTAAAGAACTTCCAGAACTTGGCTGTTTCCTTTAATATTTCTGAGAAGTGACAGTGTCTCAAGTAATAAAAATACATATACCTACGGAAAGTCAGTATTCTGGAAATGGCCTATTTTTCCACAGGAAAAATAATTTGAGAATGGTATTGAGAGTGATAATTTGGATGTCCTGGCAAATTGTATGTCAAGGAAGGAGGTGTCAGCCTCTTTCCAGGGTGAAGTGAGCATGTCAAGGTCCAGGCATCAGAGATTTTGAATGCTCCTCTTCTGCTTTGTAGGAGGGATTTTCTGCCTGTGAAGAGTTTCTGTATAAGAGCCTTCCTCTCTGGGATGGCTCCTCCTGCCGACCAGAAGTCCTCAAACTTGTGGGTTGGATCCCCCTCAGCAGTTTCTCTGGTATGTGTTGCAGGCCCTTTGGGTGAGGTTGGACAGTGGGGGTATCTTGGGGGATAGAATTTGTTCACCAGGATCATACCGGTTTCTCATTTTTTTCAGAAATTAAGTCATATCTCTATGGTCCTCTGGCACAGCTCTTTTTCACATCATCCATTTACTTTAAGGTAATTTGAGTGAATACAATGGCTGTTTACTTCTAATTGATACTGCTCTCTGCACTTGTGTTAGGTGTAGCAGTCCGAAGGGTTGTACAGGGAACTTCTTTTGGGGAAGTCTGTGCCCAAATGAGGGTAAAATATATACTTACAGATAAACTTCTTTGGGAATATGAGTGTCTTGAAGGTATCTTCTTTTTTGACTGGGGCACTGGAAATGAAAAGGACTGACAGTAGGCAAGACAATTGTTTTATTTCAATTTTAACTCAGCTTTTTCTGGAGAATGCAAGTTTCAAATACTATGTAACACATACATTCAGTTTCAGGGGATGTGCAATTATCTCACTACTCCTGTTGGTCCTGAGAAACTCTTGGTACCTTTCCTTGTGTATGTCAATTCTCGTGGCATTTTTTGTTTGGTATTATTTGCTTACATAAATTGTCACCAACCTGATTTCTTTTTGCCTCTTGCAGTGCAGTGTTCTCGAGAGCCTGAAACAGCTGTTGCAGAACTGGTTAAATTGCAATATGAGTCATATGGATCCAGAGTATGATTCTTTGTAAGTTTGTCATAAAAAAATGCAAACCATATTGTGTGTATTTGGACATATATTCTAGTCCTAGCACCCAGCATAAAGACCAACTAGAATGTTAACAATGCTGTTATGATTCTGCTATATTGTAAGCTACCTTGTCAGTCCTGTTCTTTGTCTTTAAAAATGTTTTTCTTGACACTGAAAATTGAAATGTCCAGCCTGACACTGACAGCAGGGCCATGCTGATAATGATGTTGATAACAATGTTACTGGCTGTATTGAAGAACAAATGTCTATTGCTGAGTGTTTGGTGGGGCAAAAGCATAGAATTCAGTTTATTTTTACCACTTTTCCATGTTGCCCTTTGCAGAGAGGTGTATGTTCTAATATTATGTCATGTAATTGCTGCAGGAATACCACCCTTTCTGGAACAGTGAACGTGGTGGCTGACCTGGTCCACTTTGTTGGACGGCTCTCTACTGCTGCACTGCGTTTGGAAAACAACTCCACATTATTGCTCATCTTCATTCTGGATTTCTACGAGACTGTGAGTATCCCCATCATTTTGGCTTACTTTTGAAATACTCTAAAGCTGTTTGCATTTTTTAAGCTGGAGCATAAAAACATCTTCCTCATTATAGTTGACAGAACTTTGTGATTAAATGCAAGAATATTCAAAATACTTGGTAGTTGTACAGGTGAAAGCTGCTGCTGTTGCATCCATAGGCAGAACTAAATATGCTGCTAAAATGTGGTTGCTCCTAAGTCAGATGTGAACTATGGAAGGGGAAGTAACTGTGTAGCATAACATGTTTTTTTAATGATGATGTGAAGAAAACAATGGTCAGTTCAACTTCAAACAGCAAATATTTTTTTTTTTTTCCTTAAAAAAATTGATTTTAAATTAGTTTGTCCTGTAGACAAACTAAGCAGCATCAAATAGCCTTGAGTCTATTCTTCAGTTTCCTCATGTCCTCTCTGTAGATATGTTTACTGTGAACTCCAGCCATGCTGTAACAACAGCAACAGCTCCTACAATTTCGATAAAATTGTGAATAGTTGAACAAACAGTGATAGTTCTGGAATCTACTTGTAAATCAATTGTGCATTAAAAATGCACAAAACTAATGGGGAACAATACTTGCATAGGACAGTATGTTTAAAATAAATGCTTATTTATGGGATTATACAGAGGATCATGCACCCTTTGATATATTATTGTATTGGTGCTCTAGCAGGCAACTAGGATTTGAATTCTTTTGTGATGTTTGTCTAATGTATTCAGAACGCTAGAGATTTCTGAAATGAAGTAAAATCTCTGCAGCAGAGATAGTAAGTGGAGAGCCTAGATTTCTTAAAATCTGAATAATTCAGTTAAATAAAAATATCTGCCTATACTTTACGTGGGAAGGAAGTAA
Source organism: Anabacerthia variegaticeps (assembly GCA_035583185.1). Taxonomy (NCBI): domain Eukaryota; kingdom Metazoa; phylum Chordata; class Aves; order Passeriformes; family Furnariidae; genus Anabacerthia; species Anabacerthia variegaticeps. The sequence continues at coordinate 16,248,855 of JAWWEW010000146.1, forward strand.
AGGTGAAGGTATGGCAAACAACCATTAGTGAAAAGTCTGTTGTGAGATTAGGGAAAGGAGTCTGAAAACAATTGTGCCTAATTTAACAGAACTTAAAGAATATCCAGCTTCTGGATGGTGAGCTGTCACTGCTTACTTTTTTATGGTCTGAGCTGTAGCTGTGCATGTTCTTACACCACTGCTCTTTAGAGAAGAATGCACACTTTCCTGAAGAACGTTCCTTTGGGAATAGCTACCATGGCTAAGCTATAGAGGACAGTAATGTGTCACATTACAGCAGTGGTGCTTTCAATGTTATTACAGCTGAAGATCTTGTTAAATTTGCATGAATTTAAAAATGCATTTTTTTTACTTGAAACGCAATGTTAAATTCCAAACATGAGTCTGATGATAAATCCATGTTGTATGGCCATGTCATCTTTTTTAGAGCAAAGCTTTATTATGTTGTCATGAAATTCCAGCAAGGTCAAATAGATTCGGTTTCCCACTTGGAAGAGATGTATGGTCTGTTTTGACTTGCTGATATCAGCAAGCCAGGCTTAGGAACAAGGTCAAGTCTAGCCAGGAATGGTCTAACAGATCAGAGAATTATGGCTGCTGCTTTTTTATGGGTGTCTGAGTAGATTTGATTCAGCAAGTAACCATGACAGAACATAGCGTGTACCTGAATGGTTGCTTCAGAGACTGACATATGAACTTCTATGTCTCATATTGAGCTTCACCCTGGCCTTCCCTTCTAGATGAAGTCATTGGATTTGGCTGGAATGCAGAGTCATGCTCTCTGTTGCTCTTGCTTCCTTCAGGGTTTGTAATAACCATTACTTTGGCAGTAGTAATCAGCCTGGATGTGCTTCCTTCCTGCAGGTGTGTGACATGTACCTGAAATATAACCTGCCTTTGTTGATAATGCCTCCTGCTGGGGTTTTCTACCCAGCACTGCTCAGCATGGATTCTGTCACCTTGAATCAGCTCTGCTACATTATGTACAGGTACTACAGTGGGTGTGGGCTGTAGGATCTCCTTGTCTTTTGGAAATTGAATTACTTTGGTGTAAAATCTGAGATCTATTTTTTCTGCCTATGCAAGGCAAAGGTGACAGTTTCCCTTGTGCCCAGCTTTCATGATACAGGATTTTACAGCTGTAGTTACTACTGGGTTTTTTCAGTCTGTTGCCCAAAATAGCAGGATTCTGACCTCTTTTCTAGTATTATTTCTGTATCTTTGATATGTGGAGAGGAAGAAGTTCCTGTATGGTTTTGAGAGAACTTAAGTCAGCCAGTTGGAATCACTATTAGTAACTACAACTTCTTACTCCTGTGCTTTGACCACTAGACTTAAGCTTTTCCTTACAAATTCTGTCATGTGCTGAGTAGGAAGCACTTCTGACACCTCCAAATTCTAGGAATTTGGGACTGCCTTGTGCTGCTGGCAACTCCAGAGACAGCACTTTTTAGTGCTCTGCAGGATCCACCACCACGGCTGTGGTTCTTGGCCTTGTTACTTCCAGTGGCTGCCTCTGAGGCAAGAGTAGCCAATAGCTGACAGCTGGTGCAGGGCTCTCCATGTGGCTTTTTCTCTAAGGAATCTGCAGGGTAATTAACATGACAGGATGGTCTTGAGGAAATAAGAGGAGCTAGTGCTTATTATATAGAACAACTGTCAAAATGCATTACTTCCAGTGGCTTCTGTTTCTTTGCTTACTGAATGAAAGTCTGCTTTCTTAAAAACACACTGCATTTTTCTACTGATCTTAAGGCTGGATGTCAATTCTTGCATGCTGCCTCTGTGAAAGTGACTGTCCCAGGCAAACCAGTCATGTCTGAATCATTTAAGAGATGAATATTATCAGATGTGTCCTTACTCTGCCTGGAAAGAGTGGGTCTATGCCAAGTGATGAAGTCCCTTGGAATTCTTTTTCATGTCTCTCTTTTTTACCAGTAAAGTTGGATGATCTCTCTCATGGCAGACATAAGTTTTCTTAATACATTCCTCCAGCTTTTTTCCAAGCTGCTGGCATTCTACTACATTTCTACTACTGGGATGTGGTAAAGATTTATAGGCCCCTAACTTTCTCTTTTGTTTGGTGTTTTTTCAGGTATCGAACCAACTTGGTGGCTGCAAAAGAAAATGAGCAGAGTAAAAAGGTATTGTGGGCACATCTGCTATGTGCTAGAACAGACCCTAGGAAGGAATTGGGTTGAATGGAGGGCAGATGTACTAGTGGCATTCTTGTAAGGGCTGTGGGAACACACAGCTGCTTTGAGGATACTGCTCACTGATTTCTTTTGTCCCTCAGAAAATACTGCAGTTCAAGTTCAGTAACGAGACGTACAAAGAGTACAACCGCTACATAACAGCTATGGTGGGCTGTCTGTGGACATCCAGTGTATTCCAGAAGGATATTCATCCTCAAGGTCTCCGTATGGATGATGAGCTGCTAAAGAAGACTCAAGTAAAGGATGTAAAAAAAAGCTTCAATATTGTCTACCACCCAGCCATGATGGGCTATTCTATCTTCTTCCTGAAGGAGGTAATGGTGTAGGCCAAGATGTTCTGTCTTGACAGGTTCTCTAGAGCAGTATCCCTCGGTGTCCTGGCTGGCTTGTAGAGCCAACTGATCTTTCAGAAGCCAGCGTGGCATTCTATATTTGTGTCAGATCAGTGGCACAATTTGAATAGTCTGTTTGTGTGGTATGAAAGCATGAATATACTAGTTTGGGATGTGAATTTGTGCTTAGGATCGTTTTGAAGATAGAACTAAAATAGCTAATCAATGAAATAATTGACAATTCAGTAAAAGCTTCCCAATAGTGCATCCTGCCCCACAAAATAGGGAGTGTGACCTAAATATTTAATCTCCAGAAAGTCAAAAAATATGTAGTTAAATTGTATACGCTGTTCATGGTTGAACTTTTTAGCAGTGCTTTCTGGCTCTTGTGGTAGCTTTTGAGAATGGCTTATTAAAACAGAATTACAAGTAGCTACTTCAAGTACAGAGATAAGACAAGATGATAACCTTGTATTGTCTGGTGTGAGTTCTGCCAGTAGTTGTCCTGCATGACGGGTGCCATCATGTGTTCAGTGCAGCTGCTGAAGAGTGGTGGGAGCAGCTTGCCAGAGTTGTTATTGTTCTGAGATGTGTGCCCTGCTCCAAGAAATCGTGTTTTGTAGCCTGTCCAGGGGGTGCACAAAGATGCCATTTTGTTGTGAGAAACACTGGCAGGCTCAAGGCATGCGTAGGTGTGACTCCTGGAATGAAGCAAGGGACGTTTGAGGGTAAAGCTGAAGCAAAGAATGCTGGTTAGGAACACTTCACAGTGCTCAGTGTCCGAAATCGAGCTAGTTGGTCTCTTACTGCTGATTAAACTCAAGCTTTGGCTCTGCCAGAGGAGGTTGTTTTATTTTTGTTATACACACCTTCTTTTCCTTGGTCTTTCTGATATCTTTTGTCCACATAATTTTCATTCTGAGGCTTCCTAGAGTCATAGAATATCCTGTGTTGGAAGGAACCCACAAGGATCATTGAGTCCAACTCCTGGCCCTGCATAGACAGCCTCGAGAATCCCACCATGTGCCTGAGAGTGTTTTCCAAATGCTCCTTGAGTCTGGCAGCCTTGGGGCCATGACCAATTCCTTGGGGAGCCTGGTCCAGTGCTTGACCACCCTCTGGGTGAAGATCCTTTTCCTAATATCCAACCTAAACCTCCCCTGATACAGCTTCCTGATTCTTCTTTGTAGGTTTTACACATTAACAAAAACACACACACAAAGAAGCATAAAACAAAACAACCCAAACAAAACGCCCCAAAAGAAAATCCCCTAAAACCCCCAAACAACAAAACAGACCCCAAAGCCTTCTGGTGGAGAATTTTTACATTCTTCCTGCTGCAGAACTAAGAAAAAGATTTTGCTTAGCAGTGATCACAGGTGTGTTTTAAGGCAAGAGAAAGTAATATTTAGCAACAGGGTCACATTTTGTTCAGTACTGTGGTGCTGAGCACCAGAGGGCACTGCTCTGCAGCACTCGGGGAACACAAGCACTACTCTGAGTGTCAGTAGGTTCCCTCTTCTTGCTCTTTCTCATTGTTGTGAATTATCTTTCTAATGTTTTGAAGGGGAAGCTTTTACACTGGTGAGAAACAGTGGTTAAAGACACCTGTAAATATTCCCTGTTGCTATCCAGTAGTGCTACAGCACAGGGCAAGAGGGTTTAGATGTTATCTTGCCACTTATGGACGCAGTATGGTGGTGGAAGCCCCTTTCTGAAGCATGATTAAAAATCTCTGGGCTTCTTTGCACACCTAAGCAGACACCCAGGACCTCTGGACATACTTTTTATCTGACCTGATACTGTTTTATTCCCTCTCCTTAAGGCTTGTCCAGAGGATACCACCCTGAACTTCAAATTAATTAAGGTAAGATTTCTTTCTGCAGGCTCCAGAAAAAGTTACTTTCTTGATGCACTTGGAGCAGAATTTCTATTATAAATGAACTTAATATTAAATTTCTGAGATGGATGTGTATCTTTGCTACAGCTTTGAACAGAAATCCTCCACTGAGCAATACAGTGGCAGTAGGTCTCCTTTCCTATACCACAGGGTACTGCAAAACCTGATCTGGAGGAATCACCACTAGTGATGGAAGGAATGCTTTAATATCCATATTCAGTTAGTTCCTGACATGTTCCCTGTTGATCCAATAGACTCTGCTCTTTTTAGAACTGAGATTTATAAATATTTTCAGCATTCAAAGAAGATTGTGGTTTGTCATGTTCAAGCTAAGAGTGTATATTGTGTAAGTTTGGGCATTTGGGAACAGCAGGTGCCCCTGTGTAGCTGTGGGTATTTAAAGATGTTGTCAAACTGTGGAAGGCAGTGCTTGCAGACCTTTTCAAACTGGCCTAAGAGACAAATCTTTGTCCTGCACATCTAAATATTCTTTTTGGTTTTATAGGGGAAGATGTGGGACTGGTATCTGGAATATCTCTATGCACAAGGTTTGGAGGGCTTGAAGGTCTTCATTGAAAGCAGCATCAATCGTGTTTCCCAGGCCCCTCGAAGCAAGGCAGAGAATGTGAAAGTGTGACCCTGGGACTCACTGGAGCTTTTCTGTCCCCTGGAACAGATTAGCAGAATCCAAAAGACTGTGCCACTAGTTCCTTCCTCAGAGGAAAGAAACAGAACAGTTACTCTTGTACTGACATCTGTCTTAGGAAAGTGAAGACACAGAAGGAATGCTTAGACTGGCTTGGGTCTCTAACACTGAGGCCTCTCTTGTCCCTGTGAACTTCTCTGGCGTGAAATTGGTGAGCTGCATGTTACATACCATCCACATTTTACATCCTATATTTTCTCTGTTGGAGTATCTGCTTTGAAAATCAAACATTTTTCATCTCAGAAATGCAGTGAGCAGTGCTGCTTCGTTTATAAGTAATGTTGCTCCCTGACCTGCTTTGGCTTCCTCAGCGTCAGGTAGCAAGAAACTACTTAATCAGCCATTCAGGGACTCTGTGTATGTGTTGGGTTGGATTGGAGCAATATGAGTTTCTTAATTTCCTTTTGTTCCATGTATGTACTATGAGAGGCTGAACAAACTGACCTCCCTGAAATTCATTTTCATGTTGAAACTTCCAGAACAGACTTTTTGCCAGCATTGCTTATAATGATGTTCTAAAGCAGCTGCAAAACTTGATGCTCAGCTGATGGTTTATTGGTGGTTTGAGGACTTGTACAGTATTGTCACCAGCTCACCATTTTCTATTGGTAAGTGCAAATGTAGCTTTCCTTTCTGTGTTTCTAGCTCTGTAGGTGTTGTGTATTATACATGTACATATATATAATTTATATTCTGTATAATGTTTTCAACATGCCATTTTGAATAAACCCTGCTACAAAAAGTATCATCTCCTGTCATTTCGTTTTAACACTTAGTAGTGGTTGGGAGAAGCTGTATTGAGGTTTTCAGAATTTAAGTGAACTTCATTTTACTGCTGTAAAACAAGGTTGTAACCACATGAAAGTTGGGTCAGAGTATACTGAATTTTGCATTGTGAATCTGTAGTTTGATCCAGTAAAGGAATCAGTCCTGACAGTGACTCCAGAGCCACTAAAGGTATGTTTGGTTTCTTCATCCTCTCAAAATCAGACTGTAGTTGAGGTACCACAGTTCTCATCTCAAAGAGATGGTCTGGTTAATATGTCTCATGTATTGCCCTTTCTGTGTTTTTCCAGATAGTATAAGTGCTGCTTGCTAATTTTTGTCAAGAGAAACAGATCTTGAAAATCCTAATTATATTTTCTCAGTGGGGAAACCCCACATATTACAAATTCCTCCAAGTGGACATGTTTCAAGACATGTCCATAACATAAGGAGTTGTGTAATTTTTCTGTGAAGCTGAAAGAAAGGTGTTGGAAATGCTATCTCCACATATGCTGGAAAGCCTGTGCACTGCATTCTCTAAGGACAGCTTAATCCCAAACTTTTGGCCTTAAGATGCTGACCAGGCTTGTACTTCCATGCTGTGGCACTGGGATTCTATATAGGAATAAGGCTGGAGGGATTGATAGCCCAAGAAAACATGACATGAAGACATTGACCCACTGTCAGAGCTGTGTATGGCAGGCTCAGTCAGTGGGGAAAGGAGCAGATACAGAACACCCCAAAGAACCAATAGCAAGGACAAATCTTCATGTTGCCTGGGTGCTGTTTGGAGTTTGTGGAAGGAGCAGAGCTCTGGCATTCTTGTCAGACTGGCAGGTGCTGCCAAAGGCTTCATTTCACTTGTGAAAGATGCTGTGTGTGATGTATGTAAATGTATTTAAAGGAGCTTATAGCAGAATCCTTCAGGATATACTGAGTGTTACATAGTTACTGGTCCCTGAGATAAGTTTTCCCTTGAGGTTGGTGTTTGGTTGAGAAAACACAGAATCACTTCATGGGACACTGTTCTGTTGCTGCATCACAGGTCTTTTATTATAACCTGTGTTATGAAAGTATTTAAGCATCCTGTGCACAATTTTGTCATTCAAGTGCATGCTCTGGACACTTATGGATGCAGAACTGCAGTAACAGGACAGATAACTTTCCTTTAATGTCAGCTTTGTTGGTCAAGATGGCTGTTTAAAATCCTTCTCATGCAGCAATGATGTGCCTGGTATTCCTGGGCACTTGAGATGATTTTTAGCCTCTTTGTGTGCTGTGGTAGTTCTTGTCTTTTTTGATATTTTTCTTATTTTTTTTCCTCAAAATATCTGACATCACTAGCATTTCACTTCAAATGAAGAATGGCTTTTTTAGGGAGGAATGTGCTACTGTGCCCTTTAATTTTCTTTTTTGTTTGCTTTTTTTCTCTGCTTGCTGTTTGCATTCTAATCATCATGGTAAATTTTGTAGACCATTTCCTATTACAGCTCAAGGACTTGGCTGACCACAGGATCTGCTCTGAGGACAAAAACAGAGATAGTCAAGACTCGTCCATTTCCTGGTAAGTGACAAAAGACTGATTCACCTCCAGTGCCCTTTTCTGCCCATTGTAAGGTGCCACTGTAGGGAGACACTGAAATTGTAGCAGAACTGTGTTGTGGTGCTATTTGATTAGAAACAATGCAGAATGAAAAGTTCATTTGAGGTTCACATTCACGTTGTCAACCAGCACCCCCAGAGAATTTTGAGGTTTAGGTTAGGCCTGCAAGCTCCCTTTGGAGGGATGATCCTCAACACAATTCACTAGAAGGAAAGTGTGTGGTTTTGTGTGACTTGGGTCTACTTCTGAGTGTGTGTTTTTCTTTCTGGAGGATGCTGTTTCAAGATCCAAATTTCTGGTATTGGCTGGGAATGCTGTTTTGTGTCCTGTCTCCCCATGAGGAAAAGTTGTAGAGGAGCTCCAATTTCTCTCTGTCCTCCCTTGTGGGGAAGCTTTTACAGGCTTTTGATGTAGGGGTTTTGTAATATTACAGGCAGGCCATAGCAGTGGTTGTTTCAGTTTAACCACATCCTGTAGTTACTAGTGGCCTGTTTAGGTGCTTTCAAAAAAATGAGGCCTTTCCCTTTGGAAAAACCTCTGAGTGGATATTAGGTAGGATTTCAAAGTACAGGGCCAGAATCCTGTCTGGGCTAGGCAGGCACAGCTCCACTAATTTCTAATGGATCTATGTTGAGTTGCACCAGCTGAACATCTGGTCCCCAGTTCACACAACCAAAGCCATTAACCCCTGCCTGTCAGACACATTGGCCTGAACATTGTGCATCTGAAAATGCAAATGCCTTGGGCTGCAGTTAATCTGAATTCTTTTTCTGAAGCCATGTTTGCTTTGTGTTTCTGTGAATTGTTATTTTATTTTTTGATGTGAGACTCATTTGTTCATCTTATGCATCAGACTCTGATGCCCTTTCAGAGAGAGAGTTTGCTCTGAAAAGGTTAATAATTTCAACCTGTTTTCAGCTGGAATGAAGAAACTGGTTCCTCTGTATCCCTCCTTTCTATTCTTTTGTTGGCCTACTTCCCTCTGCTTGCATTTTGCATTCCTAATGCCATGAATAAATCAGGACCCAAGGATTTAGAAGGTGGTACAGCTGTAACCACTCAGAAAATTGAATCTGTGAGGCTTGTACTGCAGCTCTAACAACTGCCAATATGCGTGCTCCTGGACTCTTCTAATAACATTTAGCTGGTACCAAAATAAAATTCACTTTGACTTTTTAATGTAATGTTTAAGAATTTTGTGCCTCTACCCAGTGGCTCCTCACTTGGTTCCTTTTGTCTTTTAGTCAAAGCTCAGTTATAAACCCTTCAGGGCAGGGTAATCTCCTCCTGGCTGCTGTGACAAAATGGCTTATCAGAAATCTTTGCACAGAGGAGGCAAGAATAAGGGAAACTGAGGGATCTGACCTGGCGAGGGATTCATTTTCTTTACAGAGTCACAGCACAGTGGAACTGCTGTCTGGCTGTTGTCCTAGATCCTCTGATAACTTGTCATTAATAATACACACTGCATTGATTTTATTTGTAGCTCTGTGGCTCCTGAGAGAGTGCGTGAGGGAGCTCTTCATGTGCTTTTTAGTCAGAGGATGCATCCAGTCTGGGTGGAAAACAACAGATGTTAATAACAAGCTTGCTCTGGACAATGGATATCTTAAAAGAACAAAGTCCTAAAGTATTTTCTTCAAGGAAAGATGATTTTTGTTGTACTGATGGATTTCCCTCATGGCTCTGCTTTTATAAAATAAAAGAAATTATTATGGTCTGATGGAGGTTTGATTTCACCAAACCTTGTTTTTGACTAAGAACATCTTTTATGTCTTAGCATTTGGTGACGTGGTTTTCAGCACAGGATTCTTGAGCACAGTATCTATCTGTTAGACCTGTCCAAGTAACTCCCAAGTAATTATAGTTGGCAAAGGAGGTGTTGAAGTACATAAATTATGTTTGGTAAGGTGTGCACCTTGTGAGGATGCCTCTCTGCCTCTCAGTTTCCTGCCTTGTAGGAGTAAAAAGTCTGCATAACAGAAGGTAAGAAAAAAGCTGCAGGTACTTACACAAGACTCTAAATACTGTTTTAACCTTGACAAAATTTAGAAATCTGTAGGCTCAGACATGATCCCATTCTGCAGCTTAATGAGGGAACGTGCATCAGGCAAACTGTGGTATCTGCCAGAAATGTGACACAGGATGGGCTGTTCCAGTCTGGGCTAGAGGTGATGGGATATTTAAGCCACTGGAACGTGGCTGATTTTCAGGCACTGGGTTTAGTTTGCAAATTGCCACAGGTAATTTGAAAAATTTTATTTTCTGCCTGAATCATTTGGGCTCTTCCTTTAAAGACTTCAGGGATAAGCTTCTTGTGTATAGGTATATTTTCATTCACAGCTGTATCCCCGTGCAGTTTGACTTGCTGTCCTCTGGTGTCTGTGCTGCCTGCGAGTCTTGAGTGTGATCTCTGCAGGAAGAGGCTGCTCTCTGCAGGTTTTCTCCCAGCCCTCTCTCTGGAGTCTCTAGGCCTGTAACATTCCCATCATGGTTTGTTGTACACGGATCACTAAGCAGTTTCCTTTCTCTTAGGGCACCTCTGTTCTGTGTCGAAGTGAATCTTCAGCAGCTCCTCTGTGATTGCTTTCTGCTCCTTTGTGTGCACAGCCCAGTAAATAAGGAAGGGGATGGAAAGCACGTTGTAAATGTGTTGACAGCTTTTGAAGAACAAAACAGCCCCTGAAAACTGCCTGTCTTACCCTTCTCCTGTATGGTTTTGCTTTATTTTCTATCATTTTCTTCTTTCTCTTTTCTTTCTCCATCCTTTCCCCAAATTCTTTTGCAGTCTTTTGACACCCATCCCTCTTTACTTTGGTGCTTGCTGCTCTGAAGAGTTCCTCTCTCCCCTGTAGCCCCCATTTCTTATTCGGGGGAACTGTTTCAATCCCTGTGCAGGAACAAATGAAAAGGGGGATTCTTTCTGAGTGCATGTCAGCTGTCTGCTTGTATCAGTTCTCTGCCCATTCTTCTCTCTAGCCCCAGGTACCATGCATTTAGAAAGTATCCTGCTGCTTTTCTAAATGCTTTCAGCAGGGTAGAATCTGCTCTGGGAAGATTTTTGTGCTTATTGATGCCAGCAGAGGAGGGGCAGCTATTTATTTGACATGAGTTATTTAAACAAACAAAAAAAAAGAGCAGGATGGCACAATATCCAGTCACCTATTCTTAAATTCTTCTCAAACTGAATTTAAGGCGCTAATTCTAGTTTAGTTCCTTCTTGTTGAAGAAAGGCTCTTTGTGCTGTGCTCACAGGCCTGCTGGCCTGTCTAATGTACTGGAATTGATGGGCAGGTCTGCTCCTTTGTGCAAGATCTGTTCCTTCTGGCTTTCCCTTCACAGGTGGGCACAGCATAAGCATTGAGATCAATGATCCTGCATCAAAACAAGAGTTTCTGCTGCTTGGATGTGGACAGCTGTGAGAGAAAGTCCTGTTTGTTACTTCAGTCGAGAGAAGACCCAGATGAGGGAGCCCTGTGTCTCTGAAAAATGAGGATTTGCAGGCTCTTGGGGAGAAAAGGATTTCTTCAAGTCATAAGGGACTTTGTCTTGGCTCATAAGCCTTTCACCAAACTCTTCTTCAGCAGCTGGATCCACAAGAACACTGTGGGTGTATGGCTCTAGGCAAAGTGCTCTTCTTTTTGGTCTCCTCCTATATTCTCCTTTTCGCAGGGATTCACTTCTATCTATGTCCTCAGTCAGTGTTTTGGTGTGTGTGTTTGGGGTTTGGAGGCTGTTAGGATAACAATGGCTTGTTTCTGCATGTAGGAACTTCACAGCCTCCAACTGCTTCTCCAGCACTAGTTTGGAGCTACAAGGCTTCACCTGCTCCTCTGTTGGGAATTGCGGGTGGGTTCCTCATCAGAGGCCACTTGATAAAATTCCTCTGTGTAAAAATCAGTTGGATCCAGTCCTAGGATCATGCTCTGACCTACTGCCTTCCTTGCTGCTGCTGCCTCGTGCTCCCTGAAGCCTTTCTTCACTTTGCATTCTCTGTGTGTGTTCCTGGCAGTGCTCCACAGGAGGGATTTTTGAGAACTTATTCCACACTGGTGAATTGTAATCTACCTTGCCCAGTCTGCATTCTGGGTTCCTGGGTAAAGCATCACTCTCTGAAATACTTCAGTTGGGATAGATTGATAAATTTGAGCTTTAGGCAGAAAGGGAAAGAACGTAGGAAAGTTTACAAAGGGTGGTAACAACATTTCCTCTTCTGTACAAGAGGGAAGATGATCCTTCTCTTTCAAGAGATGTGATGTTTCAAAGGGGGGGAAGAGAGTGTGTGAATTCTGGGAACAGATTCCCTGTGGCAAGGACTATTTCAGAAGAGAAAGTTAATTGGTGGGAAGTTATGGGAAGCAAAAAAGGAAAATTAATAGACTTAAATTGTATTGAAACCTGAGGTATTGTGTTGAAAATGTGAATGCCAGAATTTTAGTTATTGTTTTTATTGGTTGGTGATGCAAGATAATTAGTGTTATGGATGTTCCAGCTTAGAAGTGATTGATAATGACTTTAGGATTAGGACACAGCCCTTACTTCTGGCTTTTCAAAATTTTCAAACTAAAAATATTGCCTGTGTGTGTGTCTGTATAATGTACATGTTAATTTCATGTTCATGCCCTATAAAACCTGGCTTTAATTTTTATGTTTTTTATGATGGTTTATATTTTTGTTTGTACACTGTATTTAGCATGGTGCATATTGAGATGTCCCTGATGGGTAGGGGGAAATTCCTAGTTTTTCTAAACAGGTATGTATTTGCCATTTAATAAAACACAAAATGTCTGAAATGTTTTGTTTGGGAAAGACATGTGGTAGGTACCACTGTATGTTCTGGAAGCTTGGCTCTTAAAGTCCTTTGGGAGATTTTTTTTTTTTTAGGATTAAACTCTCTTTAGAACTCCAAGCATACCAAATTTAGCATCTTATCTCAAAAACCTTCCCATGCACTTAAAAAAAGTTGTAGTGCTTGTGTGAAAACTGCAGTTATGACAAATCTGAGATTGTGTCCCTGATTCCCTTACAGTTCTGAACTCCCTGTCTCTTTGCCCTAATTATATCCTTAAAACAGTACTGGGGGACCTGGGAAGACATTCCCAGCCATGGAAGCAACTCCCTCACCAGAGATTCTGGTTTGTCTCACAATTTAAGCTAAACTGACACAAGAGATACTTTTTTTTTCCCCCTGCTGCATTTTGCTGCCCTTAAACTATCAATAATTCAGGATGCATGCACTGCAAAGCACCTTGGTTTTGTGGTTCGTGCTGTGTGTTAATGTCTCTGTGCTGATGTCTGTCTTGTGTGCATGTGCAACTCGACTTGATATGTTTATCCATGTTGTCATGTTCCTTTTAGATGCTGGTGGTGACAGATATATCCTGCCAATGGATTTGGCTGTGTCTCTCTGGAGGATGGTGTCTTTGGAGACGACTGGATAGCTATTCCACCACTCTGTTATTTCCCCTCTCTCTCCTTACTTAACCCAGGACTTATTATTTGTGTGTGTGTATGTATGCACAAAAATAGCCCAGCAGAGTCTCTGCTCATTTGTGTCTTCCTATCCATATCTATTTTTTGGTCTAAATACAGCTTTTGAGACTGAGTTTTGTTGCATCAGTACAGCTGTTGTGGAAGCAGAAGCTATTGAAGAAGCTTTTAAAAGCAGGTGTGTGGAGTGGGTACATATTCTTGGCTTGGTACTCTATTCAATGTTGCTCCTTTTGGGACCAACTTTAAAGAGGTTGCAATTTAAAAATCTCCTTTCAGTGCAGTTACATGAGCACTCTGTGTACCTTATGTCACTATGTGCTCTTAGGCTCTGCTCCTGACTCCTGCTTCATCTATCTAAGAAGGAAGAAGTTCCTCAGGGTCAGCGACCCACCTGCTGCAGGTTCTGGCTGGTACCATCAAGAGGAGCTCACTGGTTTCTTGAGGACTCTCTCAAATACATTTTACTGAAGATCAACTGTATTTTGACTGCCTTCTCCAGGTTGGAATTGGTGACCTATGAAAGCTTTTGATCCGTTCACATCTGCCTTCCAACAAAAGTGTGGGATTAGAAAGTTTTGCTTTCAAGGTGCCAAAACTGGGTCAGAGGTAGATTTGGCTTCCCCACCACACTGGGCACAGCACTGGGCAACTGAGGCACGTTGGGCACTGTTACTCTGGGCAGCAGCATTTCCTGACCAGCATTCCTCAGCCCAGGGGAAACCTTGTGCCACTGCAAAGAGTTTGCCTCTTGGGATTTCCATTGCTGTGAAATGACTTGGCCAGGAGCAATTTTCAGGAATGTGGTGGAGTTGTGGGGCTGTTACACATCCATTCTCTGGAGCTGAATGAGCGAAGTGAATCTCCATTGTGAGGTTCAGCTGAGGCAGGGAAGTAAAATGGACAATATTTATAAACAGCACTGATAGTTTTGGAAAACATGAGTGTAAGAGTAGAAAATAAACAACCTCAGTCTGTCAACTCTGGAGAAAAAAGGGCTAAGGCTCATTAAAAGTTGTTCTGACAAGGATCAGGCAAATAGTGTTTCCTAAGTTTTAATTTTCCCATGGAGAGGCTGAGACAGTCGAGTGGTTAAAACACAGGGCTGGGATTAGATTTGAATCTTCTTTCTGACTAAGTAATTTAATTCTGCTTCTTCTTGTGTTATATGAGAATAACATCAGTGGCAGCTTGAACAGCTTGAAATCCTTGGATGGAACGATCCGAAGAACTGTAAATTATTGTCTAGGGACCAAAATCCCAATTCCATGTCTGTTTGTGTCCTCAGCCAAGTTAGCAGAAAATCCTTCTCTTTCTTGTGAGCTGAATCAAGATACCCTGACATTTAAAAAATCTCCCCAGCTTGGAGAATTGGCTCTTCCTTTACTCATTTTTCTTTTCTAAGAAGAATAGGAAACATATCCAAAATGAAGTGGTTATCCTATTTTTTTGCTCTTTAATTTTAAAATGGGTTATTTTTAAGTTATTAAACCTTATGCCGGATGCCCAAACTGTGGTTAAGAAAGGAGGTGAATGTGTCTGGCATTTTCCAGCACACACAGGGCCATATGTAACCCAAAATGAGAGCCGCCAGCCCCAAAAGGCGGTGGGAGATGTCGGCAAGCAGCGGGCAGCGTGTCTGAGCCCAGCAGCCCGTGTCAGGTCTCCAGGGGTCAGACCACAGTGCTTTTTGTGTTTGTACATCGTCCCCTCCTCCCTTTTCTTTCTCCCTCTCCATGTGTATTTTGTCTCCTCCTCCCGTGCGTGTCTGTCTTTGCATCCCCACTCTTCTCCCTCCCCTCCTCCGGATCGATCGCTGGCTGAGATCTCCAAAGGGCCGGGCGCTTGGTGGGGTCATCCCTGTTCCTCCTCCCGTGTTTTGCCGAGTCAAGGGTATCTCTTCGGAGGCTCGGGGAGATGCTGTTCGTGGTGATGTGATTGCATAGCAACCCGGCAGCCGGGGCGGTGGAGGAGGAGAGGCAGGAGCGTGCGGCGGTGCTGAGCCTCAGCATGAATCCCTGTCACAGGGACTCCTCTGCTGATTCACACAAGACAGCCCCACTCCCTGCTCCCGAAGCCCACTGGCCGCTGTCCCTGCGCCTCAGACCTGGTGGACTCGGAAGGTAGGCCATGACAAAATTTGTTTCCCACTCAGATCTTGGCTGGGCTGGAAAAGGGGGAAAATGCGGACAGATGGTTAACCTCGGAAATACACTCCTTGGGCGTGTGTGTGTGTGGGTATATCCCATCACAGCAACGCTGCCCGTGTATGTGCGGGTGAGAAAACTTGCAGAGAAGGAGGGAAGGGTGTCAGGGTGGGAGCAGGAGAGGTGGCCAAGACCATTTCCACAAGGGAGAGGCTGGGGACCAGCTGGTGATGCGGATTCCCAGGGCAAACAATAGTAGGCAGCATCCCGGCTTCACCGGCTTGGATTCTCTGCACACCAAAGGCTTATTTACCCTGGCAGTGTTTCTGCCTGAGCTGCAGGACTGCTCCAGGCAGGGTGCATGGTGGCCTTCCAGCATCTTCTTGGGAGGATTAGACAGCAGGGCAAGGCAGGGACCCAAATATTTCTCGAGTAGTAGGCAAGGACCAGACTATGGTCCCGGCTCTGCCCTTTCCATTCACTACCTTACACAGTCCAGCCTTGCTCCTTTATGTGTCCATCCTCCCCTCCCCCAGCTTCTCCCCAATCCTTCTCCTCCTCCTCCCCTCTCAAGGTCTCCTATTGCCACCACTGACCTTCCCTTTGGTGCAGGCAGCCCTGACCAACTGCAGAACTGCCTGCAGGAAGCACAGGACCTTCCTTGCTCCCCAGGGCTCACCTCTCTGCCTCCCTCTCCATGCCAGGCAGGGCAGCCCGGGCTGTGCTTTGTCAAGATTCAGTGCCACAGATTATTACGGGTCCCCAGCCCAGCCTGTTCCCTTCAGCCTTCCCTCTGGCACATCATCCCAGCTGTAGAGCTCCACTGGTGGCACTGCCAACATTGCATTCGTGGGGTCTCAACGCTGAGGTTGCCCCATGTGCAGTGCCAGGGGTGTGGAGCAATTGATCCCACACTTTTAAATGCCACGCTGTCTTACAGGAGAAACCAATGTTTGTCCAGATTTTGGGTTTTAGTGTTGAAAAAAAAAAAGTGTAGCCACACTTTGGTCAGTCTGTTTTCCCTGTGCCCTAATCCAAGGTCCTTCACACCTTCCCTCCTGCTGCTGCTCATCAACCTGTCTATACCCCTGAGAGTTCTTGTTTGATTATTCTCTTTACTGGCCCTTCCTATCTGACCACAGCACCCTGGGTGAGGACGGTGTGTGAAGTCCCAGCTACCAGATTCAGTTGTGCCAGGAGGGTTTCTCTTTTCCTGGCATCCATGTGTAGCTTGTGTGCCTGCTGTGGCTCTGGTGCCACCTCATCCTCCCCTGTGGGTTCCCTGTGCAGAAAGCTGCTTTCTCTGCTGCTGTGGGAGTTGTCCAGGCAGGGCTCTGGACATGTTACTCTGGACAGGGACTAGACTGTAGAAACACAATTTCAAACTATCTCATTTTGCAGCGCTTATTTGCACCACCTGTGTCCAGGAATGTGGGTGCCTGGAGTTCTGGGATGGGAAGGTGTTGGATGTGGTGCTGTGTTCAGGTCCTCTTTGTTAACCGAAGAAGCTGAGATAAGGACCTTGTCTCTGGATAAATACCTGAGGTAGATCAATGATACTCACAAAAATTGGCCAGGACTGTAAGTCTGAATGGGGTTGCTCAGGTTGGAATGGCTCTTTACAAAGTGAAATAGGGAAGGGATTAAATGAATGGGTTCAAACAAAAGCCCTGAGTTCTGGAGACACATGGTGAATTTCTGAATGTAATCACATTTTGAGAAATATATTCAGGGCTTCCACTTTAGCCAGGATGCCTATGATAAAAGCACAAAAGAGGAATTATAAGACTCATGAAACAAGACATACTGACCAGAAAGAATTCAGTCTTCAAAAAACCCTCATTTTCACAGTATATAGTGATGAAACCCATAATTTCAGAATCGAGCCAAAATAGTTCAAAAATCCCATTTTCTTTTACTGTTTCTCTTAGCATAAGAATAAGGTCATTCTGATACATCTCAAGTAGGAAAAGGAAAAGTGACTTCATGGCACAACCTGCTCATAAAATTCATGGCCTCAGAAGGCCAGAGAACCTTGTGCTTTGACCAGAAATTTATAATAAAGACAACCTTGGGGGCAAGGTGGAATATTCAGTTTAGAGAAAGAGATACCAGTTTTACACTGAGGATGAGAAACAAAGTGCCAAGGAAGCCAGAAGCTGGTGCAGGATCCCCTGAGCCATCCCCAAGTGGTGGGGACTCCCCACTGTTGTTGGTCAGTTTTACAGTGTGGCAAGGGGCGATGTGCTTTTCACAATGAGCAAGACTTGTTTCCTGCCTCCAGCAGCAGGGAAGGGAAGCTCAGGTGCTCAGAGGAGAAAGAGAAGACTCAAGATTTTTAGTGGGTTTAACTTGACAGGCTTCAGGGCTAGAGGAGCCAAGTTTCTGAAGGAGTGGGTTCAGTTTTTATGGTTGGTGCAACCTTCTTTCAGTCATTAGGCAAGTTATTGCCCCCTTTTGGGAGGTTGCTGTTTCCCCTTTTCCTGCTCCTTCTGGCTGTCAGGTCTATCTGACAGCAATTTTTTGGTGCCAGTATGGCAGCTTGTGGGGTCACAGCTGGGTCCTCTGGGTGCTTGAGTCATTATCCTTTAACTGAAGGAGGAGAAGAGGTGGGAAGAATTCCTAGGGAAAGCGAGGTTTTTGGAGAGAGCAACTTAAAACCCAGCTGGGACTCTGAAATGATGTGTGAAAAAAATTTAGATTTCAGTCTTCCTAAATACATTCCCATAAGTTATTTTTAAGCAGAGAGAGGGGTAGTCAGTTCTGCATGGCTGTGTTGTGGGCATACACCCACACTCACCTGGTTAGATGGAGACATCATCATCACAGTTTTCTAGTGCAAAACGAACTGGTGAAATTTTTCAGCTTGAGATTTTGTGTGAACGTGTGTGTTCTGTTGCTTGGGAAAATGGAGAGTGAGTGAACCAGCAGAAGAGATGCTGCTTCTTTATTAATATGTGTGGCACCTGTTTGTCCCTTGAATTAAAATAACATTTTGGTTATGAGCTCAAAGTTAAGTGGTCATTTAAGAAAGCAGCTCATTAGATGAGAGAGTTCCCACTTCACCCACCTTCGATGAATAAGCCACTTGCTCTCTACCAGACACAGCAAAGATTTTATCTTTCTTTCTAAAGACAGGTGCTTAAATGAAGGACACTTCATTCTAGTTAATAAAGGGGATCTGGTTCTTTGGGGGAAGAGCAATGTGAAGCCCAACTGCAGCTTTGGCATCTGGGATTCTTAGTCCTTGGATGATGGGGTTGAAAATGCCTGCTCATGTGGAAGATTGCAGATTGTCCTTTTCCCCTTTCACTGTACACAGGAGCAGATAAGAACCAGGAGAATGTTGGCATGACTTTTTTCTAGGGAGTCTGTTTGGGTATCTATTCCTGGTTAGTAAAGAAATGGAGACTAAGGACCCAAGCTCTAAGAGGAAGTTGTGTTGCCTGCATGTTTGTCCCAGTGGGACAAAGATTTTTCTTCCTTCTCTCCCACCAAACCCTGACCAGTGGGGTCTTGGGAAATAGTTCATCTGGTCCTCAATCTCAGGCTTAAGCTATTTACTTACATGTGCAAAAAAACAACTTTTGCTGAAACAGGATATGCTATTAAGCTGTTGAGGGAGTCCTGCTGTCTGACAGCCTGGGAATGCTCCTTTTGTTGGCATTTACATGGGAGCTGAACTCTGAAATATCCACAAGCCTCCCACCTTTCCCCTTAAAGGACACTGAGCATGCTGAGCTGAAATGTTATTACTTCTCTTGTACAGTAAATTTAAAAACAACAAAATAATTAACATTTCCAGCATCAGGCAATGTGTTTGTATTTCCATTCCCCTCATGGGATAAAGGCTGAGTTGCCTTGCCTCAAAATGTTCCCATATTTTTTTCCCTTATAGGCCAAGGTCTGAAGTGGAAAGTTTCAGCCCGGAAAGAATGTTTTGGAGGAAATTAGCAATTCAAAGCATAAGCCTTGTGATCAAGAGACCTCTTGACTTATATGCTGTATTTGATGCTGTTACATGTGGTGGAGAGCCAGAAATTCAACATCTGACATTAGAGTCTACCTTCTGTGTCAGGTCCCTACTCCTGGGGTTACCTTGAGCTGCAGTGTGAATCCCCTTGGTGTTTGGGAGTTTGGATATGGGTTCATATCAGGAGGATTTTAAAGAAATTGCAGCAAAATTGCAGAATTAGACGGTGCAGTACATGCACTGGTGGCAGGTTGTCACCTTCCTTTTGGCTGGGATGGAGAAGAGATGCTGCAGGAGGTGGGGCACAGCCTCTCCAGCCAGCCAGGGTTGCTGTAAAGCAGGAAGAGGGCAGAGATCCCTGAGCAGAGCTGTAAGTCCTGTGGTACAGCTGAAGCAGCACTGGTTGAAAAAGGGCCATTCCAGCTGCCTTTGTCCCACTGCCTGGAAAGCAGGGAGTGGGGCAGGCTCTCTGGGGCTGAACTGGTAACAGGTACAGCTCGTGTAGGAAGAGCAAAAAGGCAATTATTTTGGTTTTAATGCACTCTAATGCACAAGCGTTCAATTGTTGAAATGTAACGTCAAGATTTTTGGCTTTTTTTGTTTTTCAACTAAAGGATCATGGTCTCAACTAGGCTGAATGGTGGTGGCTTGGTTACTAAAGTGTTTGGAAACCCTAACACAGCACTGTGAAATGCCTAATGCTTCATTTCTTAAGGTGTGCTGAGGGAAGAGGCAAGAGTTGGGTGCTTTTCATGTGGGAGGATGCAAAACAGTGTCGAGTAACCTGATCCTTCTAAGGACTGATCTGACCGCCTTGGGACCTGGAGTGGGACCTCCAGCAAGGACCAGTGGAAAAGGTTTCACTCCTTGCCCTCTCCACTGTGTGAGGGCAGTGCCCCAGTGCCTGCTCAGTGGTGTCTCCAGCTGCTTCTCGTGGTGTCCTCCTGTGGAAATTCTCACCTGCCTCTGCCCCCCTGGGCCTGGATGTCTGTTCTTTTTACACAGGAATGTGTCCAGGGGGCCAAACTCCCTTTGTAACTGTTTGGACAGCCTGACCACATTGTTCCCTGAGTCCTCTGAAGGAGGATTTTAGAACTCCTTTTCAAGAAGAGGCTTGTAGTAGGCTACAATAGGAGCATAGTTTTAGTTGTCAACACATAAATCTGTTTTGACTGATGTCCCTTGGCTGTCGTATGCTGGGTCTCCAGCACCAACCTAAAGCAGAGTGCAGAGGGTGAATGGGGGTGGCCAAGTGGATCACAGGTTTGGTTGTTGACAGTAGACATTTAGCCATGAAGCATCCACAAAATATCTGCTCCACATGCTGCAGTGCCCAGACACTGTACTGAAGCACTGAAGCAGAAGTGCAAGATTTGAAGCTGTTTTGTGTCTAGACAGAAGAGCTGAGCGTATCAAGAGCATTTCTGTTCACCCTGTTCCTGTGGTAGCAGGGAATTTGGCAAGGGGTCCTATGTGGCTGTTGGTTTGCTTGCAGACGTGCCTCTCTGTCTGGTTGTTTCTCAGTGAATGTCCTCCTTTGTGCGGCTCACTTAGTTCCTCACTGTCTTGGGTTCTCCACCTCTGGGCTTTGTCTTTGCTGTTGCAGAGTGACAAAGAGCAGCTCAGCCCTTGCCATCAAGCCTGCAGTAGTGTTTCTGTGTCAGCAAGGTATTGCATGGGACATGATGAGGACGGTGGCCTTTGCTGAGCACTCAACTTTCCAGCTCAATGTGGTTCTCTGACTGCTCCCTTGGACAGGCTTTGGTTTCCTTGTGCCATGGCTCTGTGTCCTGATGGACCTTGTCATCCCTGAAGTAGTTCCAGGAGTCCAGCACTCAGCAGGTGAAACAATGGCCGTACTTGTTCCCATAATTCTGGCAGAGTATTGAGACCCACGACATCCTACACACGGATAGCTGCAGGACAAGGTTTACCCACCTCTGTCTCCACAACTGCACCTGCCCTGTGCATGAACATCTATCACTGATCAAAATGCAGTCAGAGCAGAACTTGTCACATTCCCAGGGAAGGTGAGGGGAAAATATGGGGACATTCTGCAGTGCCAGTGGGAGGAACAAGGGGCCAGGCTGTGCTGGGAAGGCTAGGAGTGGAGAGCCCCTGTGTGTGGTGTTGGAGGGCTGGCTGAACTTGGTTGAAATCGCTATCACTGCAATTTCATTCCACTGCCACAATAAAACTGAGGCCTCAGGATGGCAGCTGCAATGAGATGACACAGAAACTCATTGGCAAAACCCATGGATTCCCCAGTTGTGGGCAAGAGTTCAATGGCAGTCCAGTGTTAGGCTTTGAGGCAAAATAACTTTTCATGCCCTTAGAATTGTATCTCTGATAGATTGAGTAGAGTTCATTTAGAGGAACTGAGGCCAGACAGCACAAGCATTGGAGGAACAGGGTGTGGTGTTACCTGCTGGCAAAAATCAACAACTATACCCTTGGGAGTTGCATGAGGTGAATTTACCCCAAGAGGCTGGGGGGCTTTGAAGACCCTGGGATTTATAACTATTAATGTGTCCTCATAATCGCCTGCCTGCTTGAGGAGAGGAGCAGGGTGAGGGTATTGTGATGCACAGCCTGTAGTGTTTATTGGTGCAAATGGGAGGGAGGGGGAGAGCACGAGACCTTGGTTTGTCAGCATGTTGGAGAGCTCAGCACAGGCTGTTCTGCTGGAAAGGGAGAGAATTATGGCTGTAAAAACTGCTAAGAGATTAAAAAAAATCATAACAGGATAATCTGTTCTTTTAATGTGTGTAATGGAGGGGGGAGAGGCAGTGAAAGCTCAGGCAGGGAGGTGAGGGATGTGAAAGCTGAGAGATGGGCAGTGTGTGACAGGGCTGGAGGGCTTTCTCCTCACCTGCCTGTCCAGTGGGATTGCTGGCAGTGCAGGACATGCTGCCTGTTCCTGCCCTGCAGGGCCAAGCAGGATGATTCTCAGCTGTTCAACTGAGCTGGGTATGAAGGAGCAAACAACCTTCTTCCATCAGTGTTGTTCTGTCTGTACCTGGAAGCCACCTTATCTCTGCTTAGACACGAGGTCTGGCTGCTGGAGCAGGTGATCTTTACCTTCTAAAAGTAGGAAAGCAATCACTGAGTTAGGCAGTGGGTTGGACAGGAGACAGCACAGCACTGTTGACCCATCACAGGCAGTACTGACTCTTCACTCTTGGTTTGCTCCTCTGACCATGTGCCGAGTCTGGGCTGGGCAAAGCCCTGCATAGTGTTCACAGATTTTGGGTGTGAGGTCTCCATCCTGCTGTGAACATGTTGGTGCTCAGCTCCTTTCATGGTGCTGCCACTGGTCCAGTGTAGAGCTGTGGGACTGTGCTTCAGTTACAGGAATTTGTCAGGTTCAGGTAAATATTACCTTGTACCTTTCTCTGGGTTTTATTTCTCATGGCTTTCTGTAGAGCTGAGATGATGCTGGCAGTGAGATAAATCACTGTTTTAGCTTATTTTATTCAGAGTCCAAACAACAAAAACCAGCAGCGTTGTGACCAGAGGTTGTAATTTCAACCTATAGAGTAGCCAAGGGGCCACTGCTAACTGGCTTTACAGGTCATACCATTCAAGGAAATTGGTATAATAAAAAAGGGAATTTTATAACTTGTAATGAGTAAAAAACTCGTAAGAGTGTGTAGCTGGTGGGGTGAGATGCATTTATGAGATGCACAAGGCTGAGGATCTCGGCAGTTTGCCTTCTGAACACAAAAGGAAGAAATAACGTGTTTGAAAATATTGTCAGGTATGGGGATATGTCTGTTATATCTAAACATAATTTGTTGTCCTGGATTAAACAAACTAGCACTGTACCACCTGCTAGGAGGAAAATGAACTCTATCACAACCAAAACTAGAACACTCTCTCATATTCTTTTAAACCATGGGCATCTTGTGTAGTTCAAGAAACTCCCTCCTTTTCAAAAATGCAACATAATCTGTGGGACTTACTAACAGGGTATCAATACAGCCAATTGCATAACCAGGTACAAAAAAAAGAGTTGGACATTTAGATGAAACTATATTGCAACATTAGTAGAAATAAATCAAATTAAAAAAAAAAATGCTTCCTTTTAGTCTGCAGCTGCCATGAAGGCAGCACTCCAGGCAGCTGGCAAGGGGCTCAGCTCCATGAGGAGGTGCAAGCTGACCCAGGGACTCTGACACTGCTTTTCAGGTGCTCGTGCTCAGAGTTGTCTCCATCCCCATGAACATCCGTTCTGATGCAGCCCCTGGTGATGCAGGAATGGCTCTATGTCCTCCCACAATGTCCTGAGTGGCACATCCCAGACCAGGTGCAGCACAGCAGCACTGCCCACCCGCTGTCTCAGGTAAGAGCTGGGTCTGGGGGCCTTTCTCTTGGCAGCTTTTTGCAGTGGGTGCAAATTTCTGTGGAGCAAACCAGGGCCAGCTCCAGCCCCCTGTGGGTTTGCACTTAATGAGGGCGTGAGCTCTCCTGGAGCATTCCAGCTGCAAAGTGTTTCCCGAAGTAGAGGAAGAGAGACAACCTGCAGAGATGGATTTCAAGCTTCTTCCAAAATAAAGAGAGGCTCCTGTTAACAGCTCTTACGTATTTGGTTGGTTTTTTTTTCCTGGAAACTTGGAAGAATGTCAGCTTTGGCTGAAAATGTAGATTTCTAACCTTCCTGGTTGCAGAGAAGAGCTTGGAAATAAGCCCCTGGTGAATGCTGTAAGGCAGAGGAGGAATCTGACCTCTTTCCAGTCTAGTTATCTTGAGGAACAGAGTGTGCTCACATTGTTGATCTCCCTTCTCCTTCCCCCAGGGTCTCTGAGCTGACAGACCAAGCTCCTCACCGAAGGGGAAGGAAGGTCTCTGGGGATCCCTGGGTAAATGGTAGGGCAGAGTGAGGAACAGAAAGGTGTGCTGGTAACTGTCTGAAAAGCTTCCTGTGCTCTGCACTGAGCTGTCATGAGCTGTTTTAGCACCTTTAGAGCAGGGAAATGCTGCCTCGGCTCTGCCAGAGCACGGCTCCCATTGTCCCTTGTAGCCGTTGGCCCCAGGGTACCTCTCACCTGGCTGGAGACTGAGGGACAGTGCCAAGGCTTCCCTGGGTGCTGGCAGTGTTCTTCCCAGGACAAATGAGGTCTCAGCTTTGCCTTTTCCTTTTTCATTGTGCTTCAAACATGAAAAGTAAACGCTGATGCTGTGGCTCCTCCCTGCCATGGTGGGCATCAGCCGGGACCCATCCTGCCCCAGAGAGCCAGGATCTGACCAAGCCAGAGCCGTCCCTAGAGAGGCTCCAGCATGCAAGAATGAGGCAGTGAGGCAGCATCTTGATAGCTGAGTCAGGGTTTATTTGCTCCAGGGTGGCTGTTATGGTGCTGCTGCTGGGCCACTGAATGGGTGGTTAATAAACAACCCAGCAAATGAATGGAGGAGGAAGAGGGACAGAGCAAGATGAGAAGGGAAACATCCTCCTCACCTGCCTGAGCAGTCCAAGCCTCTACGAGGGGGTCAGAGCCCTGTGGGATTTGTTGAGAGAAGGGAGCTGGAGCAGGAGCAGTGTTAATGACAGCCCCTTCGTTTGAAGAGTCTGCTGTGCCCTCCTTCTCTCAGGTGTAGCTGTTGCCACTTAGGAAACTCTTGTCCTTATCCTGAAAGCGCTCTGCAGGCTGCAGATAACCCATCCTTAGCTGTGCCCTGTCCTTGCTGAAGTCCCCTCCTCTAGACTGGGAGCTGATCTGGTATCTGTCTGGCCTGAGAGATGGTGAGGAGAGAGAGGAGGAGGCTGCTGTGCTGGTCCCAGAGGGAGGGACAGCAGCAGTCAGATGTGCAGGCAGGGAAGGAGGGGAAGAGAGGGAGAGATACAGGGAGCTTTTCTTTCCCTCCTTGTAGGTGGAAGAGAGCATGGAAACAATTCTGGGCAGCAGGACTGTGGGGGACACAAGAAGCCAGCCCAGAGCCTTCTGGCAAAAAGAAACTATTTGCAGCAGTCCAGACTGGCAGGAACATCTGTGCTGGTACCCAGCACTGTGCTGGGGCATGTGGGGGACATCTTTGTCCTGTGGCATGGGGGACAAGGAGGGCATCTCTGGCTTCTTGGGGTTAGATCTCAAGAACCTGACTGTTTACCCTCTGGGTAACTGAAGCTTGCTGGGACCATTTCCTGGATAAATCACTTTCCTGACAAACACCCCTGTGTGCTCTGCATGGGCTCCAGCATTTGAGGGGAAGGTTTCTGCTGGTCACCCCATCCCAGCCCGCCCCCTTTGCCATGCCCTTGTAGAGACAAGTCTGCAGCAATGACTCTGCACACACCTGATTTCCCACATGGGGTTGCCCTACAGTGGGCAGATCTCTGCCCCCTTTGTGCCTTGAGGGCAGCCATGGGGTTAAGGCAGGTTGGAGGCTGCTGGAATGCCACTGGACAAAGCTGGGATTGAGGCTGGCTGTGAGGCACTGCCGCCCCCCTCCACATTCCTGGGGGGTCAGTGCTCAGGGCATCGTGCTCTTCTGGGCACCCAGTGCTTCCCTGCTGCCCTCCTGGTGCTGCCCGTGGCACCGGGAGGGCTGGGAGGCAATGCCTGCTCCTCTGGAGAAGCTGAGGGGGCCCTGTGGTGGATCTGTGACTGAGCACAGGTAGATGCACTTGCCAGAGCCTACGTGAGTCTTCTGCGCCCAAAAATAAGGCTGTTCAGGGGTGGAGGGGGAATGCAGGTCCAGGCTGCTGCTGCTGAGGCTCGGGGAAAGGGATGCTTGGGGGATGCCCAGAGGGGGAGCACTGTTTTCTCCCTCTGCTCGCTTGCAGGGGTTTTGTCCTAGGGAAGCATATGTTCAGCACCTGCCTTCTGCTTGGTCACTGCCATGGGCTTATCTACTGGGCTCAGTCTGCGAGTCACAGGCTTGGTGGACTTTTAATTTCCTAAACAAGGCTGGAAGGACTGTTTTGCAGTTGCACTCACACCCAGGTAGTGATGCTCCCCTCCTTTGGCATCCCCTGGGATAGAGGGAAGGGCTGGAGCATTCCCTGGCAGTGCTGTGGGACTGACCTAGTTCAGTGCCCTAAGGATCTGCACATCAAGAGTATTGATTTTCCTATGTGCAAGCAGCAGTTTTATCTTGAGTGGAGTATTATTCATGGCCCCAAGAATCCTGTGAACTCTGTGGGTGATGGTTTTCTCTGTTTTCTTCGTGCTCCTGGAGTGGCAGGATGGGGAGGCAGAGAACAGCCTGTTAGATGTTTTTAGATGAATCAAACTTAGCACCAGTCTTGGCAATCATTTGATTTCTCTCTGAGAACTGGTGTGGAGGGGTTATTTTTAGTTGTGCAGCCAAATTTCTTGTCTGGTGGTTTTCTCCTGCCTGTTGTTTTCCTCGGCTTGGCTGGATCTCTCCTCTCGATACTTCCACAAGCCCTTGGACAGGACAAGTGACACATTCCCCTTGGAAGAACTGCTGCTTTCCCCCAGAGGCAGCTGCCCTTATCTGGCAAAGGGGGGCCTGTTGTATGCTCTGTTTAGAAAGTGCTAACACAATTAATTATGGCTGATTAAACACCTGGGACTAATTATCCCAAACAAACTCTAATATCAAAGTAGCATTTGATAGAAAGACTGCTGCTTCTCCAACAAAACACATTGATGTGTCCCTTGTGGAAATGCGCCCGTGTGTTTTGCACAGCAAACTATGTTTTTTGGAGAAAATCCCCTCTCATTCATTTGAGTCCTGTGTGAGGTGCTTCTAGTCCTGCTGGTGTGTCTTATCACCACAAAGTGCAACTCTGTCTTCTCTGCCATCCTGAGCAGGGGCACGACACGGTGCTAAAGGCTAAGGAGAGGATTCCACCGAGGGTTTGTTGTCCAGGGATCAGCACCCAGTTTTCCCAGCTGAGTGGCACAGTGCAAAGTGTGCTTCCTCTGTATGGCTGGGTTAGGATTTGCTATCATCTTCTCCATGGCCTTTGGGAGCACCCTTCTCACCAGTGCTCCTTCTGAAGAGGTGCAGAGGAGAAGCAGCATCTGTGGAAGAGAAGCAGCTTCTCAGATTTGCTGTGCAGGCAGGGAATATCCTTGAGCTTCCATTGAGGAGCAGGTGGCAACTCCCAGTATTGGGGATGGCGTAAAGGAGGTTGGCAGATCCTCTTGGTCCCTAGGAACAAAAGGATCAGTCTCTTCTTGAAGCACTGAAGCCCTGCATAGCACGGAAAAAATAATCACTAGCCCTGCAGGGACTCTGACACATAAGGACTGGTTTTGATTTAACAGCTAGCAGGGAGATAAGCTCATTGCTGGATAATTGAGGAGAGCAGGAAATGTGCAGTAAGCCCTTCCTTCAACCTTTGCTCTTAGTTCTGCTGGAGTTGGCACTGCATCCTTCTTCCAGGCACAGCCATGAGCTTCCCGGGAGCTACTAAGAGACCCCTCGAGGAGCAGGGCAGCCCTTTTGTGAGTTGAAAAACCAGTCAGGGTCAGGAGAGAGTGGGGTAGGTGTCCCCAGGCAAGTGCCCAAAGCCCCAGGCAGTGATCTCTGGATGCAGCGTGGTTCTGTTTCTGCCCAGGTTGAAGCCTCGCAGGATGGTGCAGGACCCTCGTGTGTAACACCCCGGGCTCCAAGCGGTGCTGCCGGGCCCCAGGCCCCTCTGGAGATGAATCTTTGCTGGAACGAGATAAAAAAAAAATCCCACAGCCTTCGGTAAGAGCCCAAGCCTGGAGGAAGCTCCAGGCTGGCCTGGCCTTCCCACCTTGCCTGCTGCTTGTGCTTGTCAGGAGATTTTGGAACTTTTTTGCGTGATGAGCCACATGAATTCACACTGACCTTGGCTCAGTTCCCCCTCTTGGCCGCAGACTTCTGGATATTTCTCCTTACGCTGAAAAGCATCCCCTCCGTTTCCAGCCATCCCGTTCTCTCCTCCTCTCCTTCACTTCTCCTTGCTTTCTGCTGCTCTCTCTATCCTCTGCCATCTCTGCAGCTGGTCCCCTTTTGCCCCATGGCTTTGACTCCCCCTACTCTGTGCTTGTCCCTTTGCCGGCAGCCCTTTCCACTTCCACTGAGGGGAACATGCCTTGCAGACTGTCAGAGGCTGCAGCTCCACAGCCAGCATGACAGAGAGCTTAACTGGGGCGTGTTAATTGTGTCCTGCCTTAATCCAAGGCTCCTGGAAGCTGCCCAGACGTGTAAATGCCAACCCAAGCCCCCCATGCTAGCCAAAGCACAGTTCTGACCCACAGGGAAACATGGAGTGACTCTGTCCTCTCTCTGCTCTGGGCTCCAGGGTGAAGAACAGCTTCAGTTTCCTCTCCCCATTGCCTCTGTGCTTCACCCCACCTGGCAGTGTAGCATCTTTGCTGGCTGAGGGTCATGCACAGCCCATGCTAAGGTGTACTGACAGTCACTGGTGGGGTCCTGGGGGTCCCCACCATGCCATGGTGCTGTGCCTCCCCTCTATGGGGAACCTACTCCTTTCCTGTCTGTCTGACTGCCATCCCACTGTCCTTGTTCCCCTGCCAGGGCTCGGCTGGAGGCCTTTTCTGACCACAGTGGGAAGCTGCAGGTGCCTCTCCAGGAGATCATAGACTGGCTGGGGCAGAAGGATGAGGAGCTCTCGGCACAGCTGCCCCTGCGGGGCGATGTCCTCCTGGTGCAGCAGGAGAAGGAGACACACGCGGTACGTCCCCTGACACCTCCCCTGCCACTGTTCACTGCTGTGATGAGCTGGGGTGGGACCCCTGCCTTGTGTCACTGCGCGTGCTCAGCCTGTGAGTTCACCAGTCCTTGGCTGTCTCCATCTCTGCTTCCTATGGAAGGGCAGAGCCCACAGCAAATACCTGTGACAGGCACAGCCCGCCTGGTTTTAGGCAATAAACCTGCATTAAAGCCTCCAGTCACTTGCAGATGCTGCAGCTGGTAGTGGGCTCTGTCACTTGTCATTGCTTCCTTATGTCCTGCCTCTGCAATGGAAGGAATTGCCTCTCACTTGGCCTCTGCTTTTTGGAATCCTGGAGCCTGAGAAGGCTGGTTGGTCTAAAGGCAACCCAGTGATTGGGACATGAGCGATTCCTGCAGAAACACATTCTCATCATACCTGAAACTGGGGTAAACCCTGACAGATCAGAGTTTCCTGCTCCCAGGATCAGAGAATTTTCCTCTTGTTGCTAGTGGCTGTTAGGCTTTAGTTGTTTTTACCTTGAAAACAAAAATAAACTGCTTGCTGTTGCTATTCCTCATCCTTGCTGGAGCCACTTCCCTGGTGCACAAACAGCCCATCCAGCACTGGTGTGGGAGCTGCAGTTGGAGGGGAGGAGAGAACATCCTAAACCAGCGTGCCTCTGAAGTCTTCCCTGGCAGATATGCTGCTTTGGGGCATCCTGCTGTTCCTCTCCTTGCTCCTGCAGCAGCTGGAACTGTTGCTGAACAGCTGCTGGAAGGACTGTTTGCATGGCCAAGCTCTCACTGCACGAGTGAGAAGCGTCTCCAAGCAGTGCCTGTGAAAACACCATAAATAAAGCTGTTCCTCTTGTGCAGCTCTGACTCAACACACCCTTCTGGGCTCGCTGTTCTGCCTCCCCACTCCAGCAAAGCTACTGGCCAAACCTCTGCAGGAGCCACCTTCTGGCAGGTGGTCAGTCCTTCCCTGATTTCTCTTTTTGTTACGTTTTCTCTGTGTCTCTGGTGTGATTTGGGCCCTGGGGTGAATAAATCACTGCAGCATTTGGCAAGGGGGCAGCAGGGCACAGTGTTCTGGCTCAGCCTGCTGTCTCATCTCTGTGCTCTGCTCTCCAGGCTTTCATGGAAGAAGTGAAGTCTCGGGGACCATACATTTACTCTGTCCTGGAGTCAGCACAGGCTTTCCTTTCCCAGCATCCATTTGAGGAATTAGAAGAACCAACTTTGGAAAGCAAAGGTCTGTGGAGCCCCCCGTTCCTTGTTCTCTTATAGCCCCTCCAGGGCTGGCACGGAGGGGATGGAGTGGAGGTGGTTGGTGTGGCAGAAAGTAGCACAGCAGTGCTGTTCCTCACCCCACCGTGCCCCAGGCTGTTCCCAGCCCTTTGGCAGCAGGTCAGTCTGGCACAGGGCAGTGGTGCTGTCCTGAGCAAGGGCAGAGGCTGCTGGTGCACCCCACATCTCATGAGACAGCAGCAGATGTGCTCTGGGTTAGGGTTTTAAAGGGCAGCAGGGCTTCTGCCCATGAGGGAGCAGTGGGCAGGCTGGATGCCTAGAGAACCTGGTGCAGAGACAGATGCTGTTATTACTTGTTTCCTTTCCAGTTTTCCCTAGAATTTTTTAATGTCCCGTTTCCTTGTCCTCCCTCCATCTCTTAGCCCCACTCTCCTCTGGGCTGGGCTCTCATTTTTTCTCTCTGCTCCCCTCCTGCTTTGCCTTCACAGATGTCTCTCCCCGGCACCGGATCCAAAACATCAGCCGCTTTGTCTGGAAACAGGCGAATGTGGCCAGTGAGCTGTGGGAGAAGCTCACAGCCCGCTGTGTGGACCAGCACCGCCACATTGAACGAACACTGGAGCAGCTGCTGGAGATTAAAGGGGCCATGGAGGAGCTCAGCACGACACTGGACCAGGCAGAAAGCGTGCGTGAAACCTGGGAACCCATTGGGGACCTCTTCATTGACTCCTTGCCAGAGCACATCCAGTCAACCAAGGTACTTTTGGCTCTGAGAAGGCTCCTGCCTTGGCCAGAGAGGTGATGAAATGCTGCTTCCCAAGAGGACAGTGCTGCTTCCCTGGGCTGCTCAGTGCGATGCAGCCTCATTACCTGGGATCTCAGGGGTCAAATCCTCCCTCCCACAACCCTTTCACTTTGTGAGGGTGGTTCTGACCCACAGTCCCCTGAGCAACTGCCTGTGCTGAGTGCCTTGTCATGGCCTTACACAGGTGCAGTGGCTCAGCACAGATGATTCATTGTTCCCGTCCCACTTCTCAGGAGATTTGAGTAATATGCAGCCTGGTTTTAGTTTGTGGTTTTTTCCCCTGCTAAGGTACCTTGTGGGAGGGTTAGTCAGCAGTGGCTTGGCAGTCACTATCCCACCCTGAGCTTGTAGCAGAGGAATCAGATCCAAGTCTTGACCTGCTTCTTTTCATTTTCCCCCTGCTCTGTGTCTGTTTCCCTGGACTTGGGACTCCAGCTCTTCAAAGAGGAGCTCTCCCCGATGAAGGATGGAGTGAAGGTGGTCAATGACCTTGCACACCAGCTTGCCATCTCAGATGTCCACCTGTGCATGGAGAATTCCCGTACCCTGGAGCAGATCAACACGCGCTGGAAACAGCTGCAGGTCAGGAAGGAGTCAGGACCAAGCACTGCAAATAAACCATGGGCAGGAGGATGGTGGAGAAGGGGTGCCACTGAGCTTCAAGGGTGATAAAGTAAGGCTTGGCATAGCAGGGATGCTGTAGCTGGTGTTTGTAGAGGAGGAGAGGTCAGTTCAGTGTGAGGAAAGTGGCTGGTAAATCTGTGGAAAAGGCAATGGGAGAATGCTGTCTAAGGAAAATCAGGGTCTCATGGGTGGAGTCAGTTGGGTAGTGTCAATAACACTTGTGGCTACTTAGATGTCTGTGAAAGTACGGATACAGGTGATGTGCACGTGGAGATGTGCCCTGTGCTGCCTCAGCCTGGGGCAGGAGGTGCAGAGGGCTCAGCAGACTGGGGGATGCAATACCAAGGGAGGAGAGGAAGGAAGAGGACCTGTGCGCTGGGGCATGTCTGAGTCAATCCACAGGTCTTCCTGAATAGGTCTTCAGGAAATGCCTGATGGGCTGCCATTGAATTGTTCTGTCCAATTCTCCAGGCTGCCATAAACGAACGCCTGAAGCAGCTCCAAGACGCCCACCGGGATTTTGGACCAGGCTCCCAGCACTTCCTCTCCTGTACGTGAGCAGAGTGGTGTGGGCTGTGGCACAGCAGAACGGGGTGCAAAGCCCAGTGGCTGAGCCCAGAGCCACACAAACAGCTGGAAAAGGGCCCAGGCCAGTGCCTGTAGCACAGGAACCAAAGCAGGAGGCATCTCCTGAAGTTGACATTGTCCTGCTTCACCATGTGACACCAAGGGTGGGATGTGAGTGTGGCCTCCCTTCAGTGCGCAATGCTGTGACACTCGCAGCAGCAGCCCCCAGGTGATAATGGGACTGTGTCAGCCTCAGAAGCTGGGTGGGAAAGACAGCAGATGGCAGAAAAGGGCAGTCCCCCGTATCCCATGTTAGTCATTTGGAGGCTGAAAACGTGCATGTTAAGGAGGTTTTCATTCATATGGTGAAGCAGAGAGATGATGTCTCTACAAAGTGGAGCTACTGGCTAACAGCTCTCAGATCTACAAAGAATGGGCAGCAGGTTGTTCTCCAGAGCCTGGGGTCAGACCTTGAAATGCTGAGCCCTGCAGGGTGTCCAGATGTCAGTGGGATTTGTTGGCCTGTGTTTCTCTGCAGACCATGTACTCCCACCTGAAAGGAAGAATGACTTTTCCAGTTGCTGAAATTACTAAGCTGCCTGTGAAAAGGGAAAATATAACTGAGGATCATAAAAGGGTTTCCATCCATAACAAACACAGAGTGGGAGGTAACCGTTATGGGATGTGTCCTCATCTTCCCAAGATACTGCAGCTGACACACAGGGCAGGAGTAATGGGAACAGCAGATGCTTTGGGTGCCTGAGCCTGGTCAGAAAAAGCAGTGGTGCATGTGTGCCCAAATCCCACCTGGTATGAGCCCTGCCTGTGAGTGACCACAGTGTTGCCTTGAGCATCATCAAAAGCAATCAGGAAATGTCTCTTTCTGAGTGCTGAGCTCAGCCAAATACAGAGCCCCTGTCTTGAAAGGCAAGATGCCTCTAACAAGACCACCAGTTCTGTGTCTTTTTTAGAGGCAGCATCTGCTTGCCTGTGCCAACACCCCCAGTTGGAGATTTGGGAAGGCAGAGCCTCTTCAGAGGCATCCACCTGTTGGCACAGTCCTGCTGGGCTGGCATGGGAAACAGCATCAGGTTAGAGAGGAGCATTTGGTGCTCATCTGACACGTCTCTCTCCTTGCAGCCTCTGTCCAGGTCCCCTGGGAACGAGCCATTTCCCCCAACAAAGTGCCATATTACATCAAGTGAGTGTGCTCCCGGTCACAGCCTTCTCCAACCCGGTGGGAACAGGAACTGGGGGTCTATTAGGAGTGAGCAGACTGGTCTGAGCACTCACCTCCGGTGAAGTGTGTTGCCCCCAGCCTGGCAGAGCCTGGCTTTCACTGCCTGTAGAGGTTCCCAGATGAGGGGGAATGTTGTCTGGAAGGGTGGGAGGGGATGCTGGCAGCAAGTGAGGGCATCCTACTGCAGGCATCTTCCATGCTGCTGTGGCTGGGCAGTGTGCTTGGTGGGATGCAGCAGCCCCAGTGTCCCCCCCCAGCACCAGCCAGGTCCCTTTTTTAATCTCTCATGGCAGCTGCTTGATTGCCAGCTTGACTCTTGGTTTCCATCTATTTCCCTTCCAGCCACCAGGCCCAGACGACATGCTGGGACCACCCAAAGATGACAGAGCTGTACCAGACGCTGGGTAAGGAGGCTGTCACACAACCACTCGAGTACTATCCACCTTTTTGCACCATGGGGTGCATGTGAGACCCCCCTCTGGCACAGGGTCCCCCAAAGCAGTGGGGTGTGACCCCCTGCCGGGCTCTGCCCCCCATCCTCCTGCATGTACTCTGCTTCTGTTGCTTGGGCTGGTGTCTGGAACTGCAACTGCTGCTTCCTACCCTGGAGATAAGGATGTTGCACTGCGGTTTTATTCTCCTTTTCCTGTGTTACTGCAGCGGATCTGAACAACATCAAGTTCTCGGCATATCGGACGGCCATGAAACTACGGCGGGTGCAAAAGGCCCTTCGACGTGAGTGTGGGAAGGGTTTCCCTCCTGCTGGCTCTCTCTCGGTGAAGGCATTAAACTAACACAAGCTTTTATCAGCACATCAAAGGCAGGAGGCACCAGAGGACAGGGAGCTGAGGCGAGAAACCAAGAAGAGCAGGCTGTGGCTGGAAAGCTGAGCAAATCCACCAGTCTGTGTCAGTGCTTTTCTTTACAGGCTTAGGTTGGAAATACCTCAAGGGCAGGTGTTAGTCAAAGGGATTTGAGAACAAAGTGGTCCAGCTCAGAGTTACAAAGTTGTTGGATCAGGCAGAGGTTCACCAAGTAGCTCCAGTGGAGCATGGAGAAGTTGTGGATGTAGCAGAGAGCAGAAACCAGCCTCATTGGCAGGGGCAGGGAGGGCTTCACTGCTTAAAGAGGAGGAAGGGAGCCAATAACCTGATTTCTGCACTGCTGGTAAAAGCTGGAAGATAAATAGCCAGCTGAATATGATGCCACAGGAGTTCAACACGATGCATGGATCTCCAAGAGGGGGCTGCTCCTTGGAAACTGCTGAGGAGTTTACAGGGGAATTGGCAAACAGGCAGATGGGAATCTGACAGATGTAGCATCCTTGGCTGCTCAGAGCTTTGGGCAAGGCCTCTCACCTGAGGCTCTGCCAATATTAAGCAGCAGCAGGCTGAGAGAAATCCCCCTCCTGAATTAATTGTTCCTGACAGGGAGGAGGTACAGCCAGGCAGCAGCGGGGTCCCAGGCAGACCTGTGCTCCTGGACATCTTGGGAAAGGCCTGGAAGAAGGCAATGAGTGGGGGTGAGAGGAGGTTGGATTCTCGAGGGAGTTGAACCCTGGCTATGGGGTATTTTAATGACACATTGGTGACGGACACTTGGGGCTGGTGTAGTGCACATGGAGGAAAGCAGCAGTTGTCTTTTGCCACCCTCTAAAGCTGGTCATGCAGCAGTGGCCACAGAAATACAAGGTGTGGTGAGGAAAAGGACAGAGAACAAAGCAGGGCCCTTCCACGTACTGCTCGTGCATCTTTGGTTGTGCAAGAGATGCATCTTTTGCATTGTACATGCTGTGCTGACACCTTTCCAGCCCAGAAATGACTTAAATAAGTGCTCCTTGGGTTTGTGCCTTGCCTTAACTCCTGCACCCTGTCAGAGCTGGAGACAGGACTCATCCACCTCTGGGCACCTGCTGGTAGGGACTGTGTAACACTGTGCCCCCACACCAACCCCATAGGGACCTGGCACAGGCAGAGGGGCTGGCTCTGGGTGCCTGTGGCTCTGCACAGAGCCTTCCATGGGTAGCATTTTCATGCACATGGCTGGACACAGCAATGAGGAAGAAAGGTCACATAGAATGATGGCTCAAGGTGAAGATGTATTTTGGGAGAGGTTTACAGGTGGGAGAGAAATTCTAGGACCTGTGCCCATCCTGCCAGCATCTTTCCCACCGCTGGGAGACTGACACTGCCCCAGGGCAGGACTGCACCTCTGCCTTTTTGATTCTCACCTCTCCCATTTTCCCTTTCCCTCTGCCCTTGGTGTCTGTGCAGTGGACATGGTGACCCTGGCCACAGCCTTGGAAATCTTCAATGAGCACGACCTGCAGCCTGGCGACCGGGCGATGGATGTGGTGGAGGTCATCCACTGCCTGACCGCCCTCTATGAGAGGCTGGAGGAGGAGCGGGGCATCCTGGTGAACGTGCCTCTCTGTGTGGACATGAGCCTCAACTGGCTGCTGAATGTCTTTGACAGGTACCACTCCCTCA
The DNA here is from genome assembly GCA_035583185.1 of Anabacerthia variegaticeps. Classification (NCBI taxonomy): domain Eukaryota; kingdom Metazoa; phylum Chordata; class Aves; order Passeriformes; family Furnariidae; genus Anabacerthia; species Anabacerthia variegaticeps. Next base: position 16,284,584 of record JAWWEW010000146.1, read on the forward strand.
GTGTCCCCCCGAGCTGTGGGGCAGGAAACCTCCGTGCTGCTCTTCCAGCTGGCAGTGCTGCCAAAAAGGCTGTGGCTGCTGGTGAGGGGACTACCCGGTGTGTGCTTGCCTTGCTGAGCCCCCTGCAAATAAAAAACCAAAAAACCTCCAAGACATTTTCAAACCTGTGTAATGTCTCTCCCTGCAGCGGCCGCAGTGGGAAGATGAGGGCTCTCTCCTTCAAGACGGGCATTGCATGTCTGTGTGGGACAGAAGTCAAGGAGAAGTTTCAGTGTGAGTCCCTTGCCTCCCTTCCCCAGAACCTGGTGTGGAGTAATCTGGGAAACCAGGAGGGCTTTTATTTCCTGGCTTAGACCTTCTTTGCCCAGGAAGAGCAAAGAAACAGCTTTCCTGCGGTGACTAAGCTGCTTGCATCACCACCTCTCCCCCCCTCCCCGAGCCTACACCACCTAAATTAGGAGGCATTTTTGCAGGCTGACTGGTGCTGCAGTGTTCTTGCTTGCATGGCACTGTAAGGAACAGTGCAGAAAAGGCACACAGTTATCCAGTGCTTCCCAGAAGGGAAAAAAACCTGGGGGTGCGTGTCTGGGAAGTAGGTTTCAGACAAATTAAAGGAGGCTGCTTTCCTTGCTGCATTTTAACCCTGGTACTCTGCCATGGAATATTGTGGGAGGGGGTAGCATAGGAAGCAGCAGTTAAACAAAAGAATTGGGCTGATTCTTAGAGAACAGGCTAGCTGTGGCTGTTACAGAAGTGATGCACATAACCTCTGTCCCAAGAAGACTCTAAAGCTCTGGCTATTGGGAGTTGGAAGGATACTGGTAAAGGTTATTTATTGATAGCTCTGTTTTTACTTCTTATGTGAGGTCCCCAATGGTCAGTGGGGCCCCTGGTGGGACCCACACACTGCTCCCCGTGCCTGCCTCCTGCCCAGGGTGTGGTATCAGCGGGGCTGTGTCTCTCCTGCCCGCAGATCTCTTCAGCCAAGTGGCCAACGCTGGGGGGCTGTGTGACCAGCGGCACCTCGGGGTCCTGCTCCACGAGGCCATCCAGGTGCCACGCCAGCTCGGGGAGGTGGCAGCTTTCGGGGGCAGCAATGTGGAGCCCAGCATACGTAGCTGCTTTCGCTTTGTGAGTAGAGTGCCATGGCCACACCATCCCTGCTGCAGCGGCCGGGCTAGGGACAGGCTCCCAGAGCTACCGAGGGACCTGCACCCCATCACGGCTGGGCCCCAGCTCTGAGCAGCGCCTTCTTCTCCCTTCCCCAGAGCAATGGGAAACCTGCCATTGAGGCATCCCAGTTCCTGGAGTGGGCCAACCTGGAGCCGCAGTCCATGGTGTGGCTGGCTGTGCTGCACCGGCTGACCATGGCTGAGCAGGTGAAGCACCAGACCAAGTGCTCTGTCTGCCGGCAGTGCCCCATCAAGGGATTCAGGTAGGGGTTGTGGTACGGGACCTTGGCCCCCATGGGGAGTGCATGGTGTCCTGCAGGAGCGAGCTGGATCTGGTCTGTGCTGTTGGGGGAACCTAGAGCTCTGCAGGCAGCTGTGTTTCAGGCAGGGCAGACTGGGGGTCAGCTAAGGGGAAGGGGCACGATATTTTTCTGAGGACTTCAGCCATCAGCACTGGGGGTTCACTGGGGTGTGAGAGCAACACAGGCCACCTCTGTGCTCTCCTGCTGCCCTCTTCTTGGGCTGTAAACACTTGTTTTTGCTGACTTCCACTGCCTCTCCATGGCCTCTTGACCTCTCCAGGTATCGGAGCCTGAAGCAGTTCAATGTGGATATCTGCCAGACTTGCTTCCTCACTGGGCGAGCCAGCAAGGGCAACAAGCTGAACTACCCCATCATGGAGTACTACACCCCGGTATGGAGCTGGGCTGGGCTGGGAGGGTCCTGGCTCAGAGCAGGTCCCCATCAAGGCAGCAGCCCTGTGATGTTGCAGCTGTTGCAGCTCCAGAAGTGGATCCGTGGAGTAGTTTTGTATCATGTAGTTTTGTAGCCCTCTGCATGCTGGGGTTGCCTGTGACCCTGCTATTCTGGGGCTTGTGGTGAGCGGGATGCACAACACCAACCAATGCCCAGCTTGGTTTGTGCCAGACTGACAGAGCTTCCGTGTGCCCTTAGTTGTATCTGCCTCTTCCTCCATGGAGCTTGTCCCTAGCCTGAGGGGACTTCTTTCCTGTGGGAGCTGACCTGTGGACCCTCACTTCTCATTAAACAGCACCTTGGTAATGTTTGTGTCTCTGCAGACCACATCCAGTGAGAACATGAGAGACTTTGCCACAACGCTGAAGAACAAGTTTCGATCCAAGCAGTACTTCAGCAAGCACCCACAGAGGGGTTATCTGCCTGTCCAATCTGTACTCGAGGCTGACTTCTCTGAGACGTGAGTTGGCTGTGCCCTGGACTGTTTTTTGACGCAGCGTGGCACGTGGGCTCCATGGATGGAAGGAGCATCTCAGGCTCCCAAGGCAGGGCTGGAGGGGGCACTTGCTCTGGGGGTGACGCAGAACCTAGTTTTGAAGGAACAGAGATGTCAGTCTCCTCCTTTGGCCTGTTCCTGGCTCTTCTCAGCCCAGGTGAGATCAGGGTAGTCCCTCCAAAGCCTTGCTGACCAGTGTGCATCTCTTCCAGACCAGCCTCCTCCCCGATGCTGCCACACGCCGACACACACTCCCGGATCGAACACTTTGCCAGCAGGTACCACCACTGGGCACTGCTGTCATGCCAGGGCACAAAGCATGACTTCCATGGGTGTGGAGGGGTTTGGGGCAGGTGTATGGTGACCTCTTGTTGCTTACAGCCCCCTCCACCTTTCTGAGCACACTGCACCTCAGGCAGCTGCAAGGCCAGGCAAACCTGTCTGGGACATGGCTGATGCCATCTAAATCGGCAGCAAAGACCATGCATTTGACAGGAGATGTCTTAGTGATATAACAGCCTTCATAGACTGTCCTGTTCTTCCCAGTATGGGCCACTGGTTGGATTCTCACTAGGCAGATCCTTCAATGTCTTGTTCTGTCTGTGTGCTCACCAGTGCTGCTTTCAAGCTGCCCATTACTGTTGGCTTGTTGGTGTAATGCCTCTGTCCTTCTCATGGGGACCCGAGTACAGTGAGTCTGTACTTGTAGCTCAGATCCCAGGCTGGATCTGAAATGCTTTCACCCCTTTCCTTTGTTTATGAGAGAGGAGGCTGAGCTGGCTGCACAGCATCAGCCCTTTGTTCCAGAGACTGTCACCCAGAGCAGCAGTGTATCTTGTTTTCTAAAAAGGCAAAAGGCTGTAGAGCCTGTGAAGAGGGGCAGACTGGTGCCGGCCATCTGGGAAGCCCTGCCAGAGAGGGGTCTTGCAGGGACTGCCATAAGGAGGGTGCACTGAGCTGACATTCAAGGTGTGTCTGAACTTTTCCTCTTTCCTCTAGGCTTGCAGAGATGGAAAGTCAGAACTGTTCTTTCTTCAGTGATAGCCTGTCCCCGGATGACAGCCTGTGAGTTCTGCCTCCTTTCCCTTCTCCTCAGCTCCTGATGAGTCAGGGCTCCTATGGTTCCATCCATGTTTAGCCAGAGCACAGAAGTGCTTTCCTTCCCAGTCATTTTGCGTAAAAGGCTCTTGGGCACCCCCAGCCAGCCAGGGATGCTGAGCCACTTCTGAGCTCTAGACCTGGGGCAGTCAGAATGAGGTCCCACATGAACCCACCTCCCTCCAGGCTGTCCTTCCCCAGGGGCACACAGATCCCATCAGACTGATGTTCCTCACTAAGGTGTTTCTCCACCTGCTGCAACAGGGATGAGGACCAGTATCTGCTACGCCATTCCAGCCCCATCACTGACAGAGAGCCTGGGGGCAGCCAGCAGGTTCCAGGGAGCCTCAACATGGATGACAAGGGGGAGCTGGAGCGAATCCTGGCCCACTTAGAGGATGAAAACAGGTAGGGGTATGGGCAACTCTAAAAGTGGTGTTTTACAGCCTTAGTGGGGTAGAGGACTGGAGGAGCCTGGCAAAACTCAGAGCAGAGCCAGGGAATAGCTGCTGGGTCTGGAGGTGGGGATTGGAGATGTTGGGTGGGCTGTTTTGGAGGGTGTCCAGGCTAACACATAGGAGCACTCAGGGAGGGTGTGCACTCCAAGGGAGGGAGATAACTCTGTTCCCCAAAATGTTCCTTCCCACATCCTTGGAATCCATTCCCCTCCTGAGCAACAAACTGGTGGAGTTGAGCCCAGGACACTCTGTATTTCATGTTTCTGAGCCCCTTGTGAACAGTGGTGGTGCTGCTCTGGACCACATGAGGTGAGGTTCTAGGCAGGACAGATCATCTCAGGAGGAGGGGATGCTTTCCCTGCCTTTGTTTTCAGCTTCATGGTTAGCATTTGCGTATCTGTTTGTGAAACCCCCAGGTGGGGTAGAGCTGCAGATAGGCTGCCCTGCAGAGGAGCATCCTGATCCTCAGGCTTTGTCTCCAAGTTGCGGGCCATCCCCAGTGTGCAGCTGCTGGGTGTTTCCAGCAGTCCCTGGGGAAAAGTGTGGTGATACTCACATGGACTATCTTGCAGGATCCTCCAGGGAGAGCTGAGACGTTTGAAATGGCAGCACGATGAGGCAGTCGAGTCTCCAACCTTGGCTACAGGCTCCCCTGAATCAGTGCAAGACCCACGTAACGACGAGCTCCTGGCAGAAGCACGAATCCTCCGGCAGCACAAGAGCCGGCTGGAGACCCGCATGCAGATCCTGGAGGACCACAACAAGCAGCTGGAGTCCCAGCTGCACAGGCTGAGGGAGCTGCTGCTGCAGGTGTGCTCAGAGCAAGGATCTGGGACCTTGGGGTGGGCTTTGCCATAACACAGCTGTGACAATGGCAGAAAGGTGGGGAGGAAAAGGACAGGGGGTCATGACAACCCCCTTTTTCACTCCAGCCTCAGGCAGAGTCAGATGGCAATGGTTCAGCAGCATCTTCTCTGGCTTCTTCTCCACATCAGTCTGAAGGCAGCCAGGCAAAGGAGAAAGAGCACAACACCCCTGACACCGAAGCTGCAGGTGAGGATTGGGGTTGGGCTGAGCTCCTGGCCCTGCTGCCCTTGTTCCATGTTGCAAGAAGCTGCCTGTACCCTGCCATCCTGCAGAGGTGGATGTCCAGAGAGCCTGCTTACACCCTCCTGCCCTCTTTTCCACTGCAGATGAGGTGGAAGCCAAAACCCAGGAAGTCAGCATGTGCCTGGAAGACATAATGGAGAAGCTGCGGAGCGCCTTCCCCAACTCTCGAGGTACTTGAGTGAAATCCTCCTCTCTTACTTCTTACTGCTGTCAGATGAGGTTTTCCCCACAGAACCCTGCCCCAGTCCCAGCTTCCCTGCAACAGCTGATGACCCTCAGTGCTTACAGCCAAGAGCTCTGCTGCTGCTGCGCTGCTGGGACTGGTGCGTGGCCTGGGAGCAGAGAGGATGAGGAGGAGGTTTCACACCTGCAAGGAGAGATGATCAGAGCTGCCAAGAGTATGGACTAAATAGACCTCCCCAGATGAGGTCCAAGGCAGCCTCCTGCCCTACTCAAGACCCTTAGCCTGTGGGGCTCCCCACCATGAAGATGGAGAAACCTGCCAGCATCCAGACTGTAGCGATCACTTTGAGCCACCTCCTGGCTTCATCCCTGTCCAGACCCCTCTCCAGGAGAGATCAAGGCCCCACTTACCTGGTGAGATGGAAGCAATGGTGCAAGCTCTTCTGGCTGCTCATGGACAGCTCTTCCCAGCAGGGATGGAGACTGGGGGATGTGTGTGGACAGCACTCCACTCACCCAGTGGGTTTTGGTGTTGGTCATTCTGCTCTTTCCCTCCGTGCTCCAGTCCAGGAGCACCACTTGGTCTTTTACCTGGAAGAGACATTGCTTGGTGCCAGCACTAACCTGAGATGGTGGTTTGCCCATGCAGACCCCTGCCCACTTTCTGCCATCCCTGAGCAGGATCCTCCTGGCTCTGCAGCAGCCCTCTTTAACCAGGTGTCTCTGGGTCCTATTTTCCTGACCTGTCTATTTCTCTTTCAGGTATGACCTCCCTTATCTAACACCTCCTGTGAGCCAGAGGCTTTTCCTAACCAGCTACCTGGCTGCCTTCCTTCCCCTCCTCTCCCTGCCATGCTCCCTGTGCTGCAGCAGACCTCGCACAGACTTCCTCCGAGCCGGTTGTGCAGGATGCTTGCCGGCTCCAGAAGATCTCAGGGGAACATAGGTCGTGCAGGAGTGGGACTGTGGGCTTCCCAGGAGTCTGGCTTGGTCACTTGGCCACAGCAATCAAGCCTGGCTGGAGTGGTTTGGAAGAAAGAACTGAAGCCATGAAAACTGCCTGTCTCCCCTGGCACCCATGGGCTCCTGCCTTTGCCTGCAGCCCTCGGGAGGATGCAGAGCTCAGCATCCCACTCTTCATTTTTGCCCAGGAACCTCCAGGTTCATGGGCACCAAAACACTCCTGGAGCCACCTGGTTTTTAAAATAACTCTTTAGAACAGCATCCAGCTGCCAGCCTTATGGTTTGAACTCTGCCACCCAAGGCTCTGCAGCCAGCCAGGCACATACCACCTGGAGAGAGTCTGTGAGGTTTATGGAGTAGGGATGAGTCCATGTTAGAGCTTTAGCCCAGCTAGTAGCCTTATATTGAGAGGGTCTTTATAACAGAGCCTTATTGTTTAATTTGCATATATTTCTATATATTATATATTCTGTACTCAAACACTCTCATGGACTCACTCCATTAAATTCTAATACTGTAAGTGTAGCTGCCCTTCACTTTCAGACCAGCCCAACTCCTGCTCCCACAGGAACCAGCACCTTCCCTGTTGCTGGTGTTGCAGCAGGGCTGCTGTGAGGGGAGCTCCCTGAGGGCTGGACCCGCAGCAGGTTCTCCATCCCTCCTGGTTTTCTGGGGATCTGTGCCTTTGCCATGGCACAGAGAGCCTGTCCTGTACAAACCCAGCTCCATCCTTGGGGAGAGTCAGCTCCTGCAGGATGGGGTTTCTCCAGCTGTACTCCAGCCGTACTCCAGCCCTAGGATTGGTGTGATGTGGTTGCACAGCAGTGTAGGTGGGCAGCAGGATAGGTAGGGCAGCTCCTTTCTGCCCCCAGGGCAGCTGCCCTGCTGCTGTCCATGACTTTGAGCTGAGCTGTGGGGCTGGAAGCCCTTGTTGGGAGCAGGTGAGTCCCATGGGGCAGTGGGAGGGAGCTGTTGTGCAGGCTGGCAGGGCAGCTCAGGGGTGGTGGTGGCCCCTGGTCCTAAAGGTTCCCTCAGACTGGCTGTTTCGTGCTGTGTTATGTCGAGAAAGAGGCAGAGTCAAGTGCTGTGAGGTAACCCAGAATGGGGGCTGAGATGGCTCTGGTGCTCTGAGGCTACAGAAGGGCAGGGCACAGGCAGGGCTGCACACTGGTGAGAAACATCCCACCTAAACAGGGCTTGCTAGGACAGAGACAGGGCTGTTGTTGCTGGCTCAGATGGGGTGGAGTGTTGAGCTGTTTGCAGGGGAGTTGGGACCAGGGCAGTGTGCTCAGGCCCAGGGCTGTGGAGTCGGTTTTGGCGTGCTGGCAGAGATGTGAGGCAGTGCCCACACCAGGGATGAGCTGTTTTGAGCCTTATTGTCCAGGTGTTCAGTGTGTTGTGTACAGTGTCTGCTGGCAGCAGTGTGGGTTGCTGTCCTCACTGTCCCCTCTCACAGCCAGATGAGCAGCAGGAGGGCAGTAAGAAGGGTGTTGGTGTTAGGATGGTTTGGGGCATGCTGTGTGTTAGGCTGCTGGTGAGAGGGACCACAGACGAGTCCTTGAGACTGGGCTAGACCCCGCTGTTACCCCAGTGGTGGGATGGGAGCAGTGTGGGGAGGAGTGAGGTTTGGACTGAGGATGAGGTCAGAAGTATCCAGCCTGGGGGGAGCTGGAGGAAGGAAAAGGCACGATGAGGACAGAGCTGCTGGTCCCAGTGCCGGGTATGGGGAGCAGAGGTGGCTGGGTGGCACTTGGGCTGTGATTTGGAAGCTGGGATGCTTCAGGGAGGGGAGCAGGCTGGCTAATGCTCTGGTAACCATGTACTGTGGTGCTGCTATCCTCACTGCTTTGTGCCATCTCTGCTCTGGAAAGAGAATAAATTTGTATTTATACTGAGACCTGGATCAGTGCTCTGGCCTCTTCTATCCATGTATCTCGGCTGAGTCAGCTCCCGTTGCTGTGCCATCCTGGCACCACTCCTGCAGGGCTGCTGGGACACAGCCTGCACTGTCACCCTGGCTGTCAACACCACTTGAGGCAGAGGAGAAGCTGAGAGCAAAGCCTCAGGTTGCCCAGACAGAGGTGTGTCCCCCGACCACCCTCTTTGCCTTCTCATAGCAAGGTCTGTCCAGGACCACATGGCAGCCTGAGGGCTGGCACAGGGGCTGTGTGAGGACAGTCCCTTTTTCTCACCCAGGAACTTTTGCTGTAGGAAACTCTTCAGCCCTGGGAAGGATGTAGGCAGCAGTGAGATGCTGGACAGGCAAGGCAGTCCTCTCACTCCATGTGTTCTCTCTGGATCTTTATTAAATCTTCAGTGCCCAGGGGTGTCTGTGCCTCTGTCCCAAGTGTTACCTGTGTTCGCTGTGCCTCTATAGCACAGTGAGGGGTTTGGCTGGGAAGTAGCTCAGGGTAAGGCTGGGGGCCTTCAGCCTCTCCCCCCTACTCAGGGTGCAGCTCAGACTTGGCTAACAATGAAGCCTGCCCAGGACTTACACTTTTTGGGCTGGACCTGCTCTCAGCCCTGCCTGGAAGGGTTGGTGGTTCTGGGCAAAGGCCTGACACGGTGCCACTGCAGGGATGTTTAGGGATACTGTCACACAGGAGAGACTCAGGAGCTTAACTGGGAGTGAAATGCAACCTCCTTAACTGCCTCACTCAGCAATAACACAAACTGCCCCATCCCTGTGCCACAGGCTCCAGGGCAAGGCAGGAGGTGTGGATTATGATCAGGGAAGCCCATCACGTCCAGGAACGACTCCAGCACATGGTGCCAGGGAAGAGCTTTTATTTCTCAGCCAGCAAAGCTCCGTGGCGCCCAGTTGAAAGGCGCTGGAGCCAATGAGTCGGGCAGGGAAGCAGAGGGCACTGCTGCACAGTAGACCCAGCGGTGGCAGGGTGAGGACTGCATTGTTCCCATGTCACTGCTGGGCTAGACCAAGCCCCAGGGCTCCCTCTCTGGGTACAGAAGCCCTGCTGCCTGTGCTGTGCCTCCTTGTCAGTGCTCTGGCAGCCTTTCCACCATGCAGGGGTAACTGGCCTTGCTCAGTGTTGACCGTGCCCCAGGGCCATGGCCCTGCTTGTCACTGCATTGCCCATTGCCCCCTTCTCTGGCTGCCCCAGGGCTGAAGCTGTCTGGGGATATGTTGCCTTCCCCAGCATTTTCTTGTCCGCTGCCTGCTTGCTACTCCCTGCAGCTTGCCTCTCCCAGAGTCTCTCCAGGTGTTTCATCCTCCATGACCTCCAGCTCTGGGGGCTCCTCAGCTGGCCCCAGTGCCTTGCTGGGAAGCCCTGGCTCTGGGGCTCTCTTTGGCTGAGTCTGAGCTGCACTCCCTGTGCCATCTTCCTCTGCCCCACTGGCTTCTTGCTCCAGCCCCTGCTCAAGCCCTGCTGCCTCTGTCCCCACTGTTGCCCCACGTTGCTCTACATCTAGCTTTTCCACCTCTGCTAGTAGACTCTCTTCCTCTTTGTCCTCCTCCACTTTTCCCTTTGCTACCTTCTCCTCCTCCCTTTCACCTTTTTCCTCCTTTTCTTTTTCCTTCTCTACCTCCTTTTCCTCTTGCAATTTCTCACCTTCCTCCTTTGCTCCCCTCTCTACCTTCTCCTGCCTCTCCTCTTTTTCTTCCTCTTCTTTCACCTTCTCTTCCTCCTCCTCTGATTTTTCATCTTCCTCCTCTGCCTCCATTTCTACCTTCTCCTCTTCCTCCTCCTCTTTTTCTTCCTTTTCTTCTTCCTTCTCCACCTCCTCCCCCTCCTCTTCTTCCTCCTCCCCCTCCTCCTCTTTTTCCTCTTCCTCCTCTGCTCCCAGGCTCTCTGGCTTTGCCCCACAAGTGCCCAGCTTTACTTCTTCCCCCAGTCCTGTCTGATCCCTCAGTTCCACCTCTGCCCCTGCAGGCTGTCTCTGGGCTGCCTCTCCTCCTGGTGCTGCCCCTTCAGCCTCAGTCCTGGGTGTGCCTTGTTCAACTTGGGCAACCCCTGGTTGCTCTGTTACTTTGGTCCCTGCATCCTGCACCCCAACCTCACCCTGGGGTGGCCCATCACCCACCTCCCTGCTCTCCTGCCCTTTGCTGGCCTGCTGACCCTGGGGCGACTGGAAGAGCCCCTGGTAGCGCTTCCGATCCTCCACGTGCTTCTTCCTCATCCTCTCCCCCAGCTGCTTCAGCTCCTTCTTCACAGCGGCTGCCATGGAGGGGTCGAGGTGAGCCACACGCAGAAAGTCCTCCCGCGCCTCCCGCTCGTTCCAGACAGCAGCATGAGCCTTTGCCCGTTTGAAATAGGCTTTGGCATTGTCTGCCAGGAGAGAAGAGCCCCCAGTGGGGTCCTGCAGCACAGAGCCACCAGCTCCAGGAGCTGGAGATCCTGGGAACCAGGGGACATGAAGCACATGGGGCAGGATGTGGGGTGAACACACCTGTAAGGGAGTGCAGGGAGACCTGGGCCATGCACGTACCACTCTGGGCAGCAGGGCACATCAGGTGCAGGGATCATCATAGAAAGGGGAAGTGTGGTGGTGTGGTCAGGGGCACCTAGAGGTGCTATTGTGGGCAGGGGAAACTATTGACACGGGCATGGTCATGGGCAGGGGAAATGGGACATGGGTTCTGCAATGGGCACAGAGATCTAGGGTACATGGACTATCACAGGCAGTGGGACATGGGATGAGCATTGCCACAGATGGGGGATCCAGAGGACAGAGTCCCTGGGACCAGGGGCACAGCAGAAGGGTAGGATGCAGGGCACAGGTACCATTGTGCTTTTGGAGAAGCTCCGTCGTGTGCTCCAGGACCTCGTAGTACTCGCCAAGCTCCAGCTGGCACTGGCAGTAGTTGAGCACCAGTGGTGTGATCAGGCTCTCCAGCTTCAGCCAGCCATCCTCCCACGGCTTCTCCTGCCCCAGGGAACAACACTGGGTGCTCCCTGGCTGTGTCCATCCCCTCCTAGCCACCCAGGGCCCACAGGGAAGTGTCCTAAGGGCTGGCAGGAGGTGGCTGGCCCTGCTCACCTTGGCCTGGAGGTTCCTCAGGCAGATGACAGCCTCCTGGTACTTGGCCGCTGCCTGGGTGAACTCCTTGCGGAGGACGAGGCGGTTGCCCTCGCTGTGCAGCACAGGCACTGCTGCCAGCTTCTCCTCCTTGCTCATGGCCCAGGTGTCACGCTTGTACGCTGAGGGCTCCTCCACCTGCATGGGCAGTAGGAGCTGAGCCTCCTGTCCGAGCTGTTCCTGCTCTGGCAGCCATCCCTGCCCTCCCCCTTACCCGGAACAACTCCATGATGAAGATGAGGGGCTGTGGTGTCCGCTGCAGCTCATCCAGGTCATCATAGCCCGTGCTGTGGTAGTCAAACATGTTGCCCATGCCACAGCGGTGCTTCTGCCCTTCCAGGGGGTCCCGTCCCTCTGCAATCCTCCGCATGCCCCTGGAGACCAGGGCATACATGCCTGTGTGCTGCAAGGAGGGGGAGCACCTCACTCAGTGTGTGGGGACAGTCTGTACCCCTTCAGCAGCCCCCCTGGTGACACCTGTGGCTAAGTGACACCTGTGCTCCCTGTGCTTGCATCACGCAAAGCTGGAGCATCTCTGGGATGAACAGTCCTGTGCCCTGGCTCTGCAGGAAGGAGGGAAGTGGGTGTTTGTGGGCCTCTCACTCACGATGGTGTCGCACCAGAACTCTGCCACCTCCCCGATTCTCATGGAGCTGAGCAGCGTCTCCCATATCTCCAGCTTGAACATCTTGCCCACGATGATCTCCATGGGGATCCCAGCATCCCGGCTGTCATCGATCACTGTCCGCTCAAAGTCGTCCTTCAGTGTCTGGAAGTGGAAGGTGATCTGCCCCGGACAAAGCCCACTGTTGAGTCCCCTTGGCAGTCCCAGTGACCTGTGCTGTGGGGTCAAGCCTGCTCCCAGCAATGTGCTGGTTTGACTGGCAGCACTCCCTCCACAGCAGGAGATTGTGTACCTGCTACTCACTTGTCCTAAGACAGCAAGCAGATGGTGGAGTGTCTTAACTCCCATCCGTGCTGCTCCCTAGAGATCCCCCTAGGGACAGCCCAGTACAGAGGGTGCTCTCGCAGTATGCATCAGGACCTGGTGGACCCTACACTGATCTGCCTGTACCCAGGGTCTGGGGAATGTCCCAAGAACAACCTATTGGCCCACCCCACTCCAGCTTGACACACATCAGGAAAGGCAGATTTCTGTGACCCACTTGGGCTGCTGAGCTCTAAAGGCACCAGGACAGAGGGAGGAGGTGAATCACAGGCCCAGTGCAAGGTGAGGCCATGGGCAGCGTGTCTGCCCGTGCCCAAACCAGTCCCTCCTGCACCCCTGTTGTGAGGGACCTCACTGTGCCCCAGACCTGGAGCTCAGTTTGTGAACCACAACGGGCAGGAATAGTGGTGTCAGACTCACCCCCTCTCCAACAAACAAGACAATTTACCTTGCTCCCATCCTGCAACTTTGGCAGCTCCCCTTGGCCTCCATGCAGAATCTTCTTTTTGACCCCTTCCACATTCAGCAGGTAGGTTTCCTCCATGGCTGCTCCTGCCAGCCCCCAGAAGCAGCTCACAGGTACATGCACACCAGCACGCTCTGGCCCTTCTTGAGCTCCACGTCTTCCTCTCTTTCTTGACTATCTGGACACACTTGTCATCTCCCAGGGCTGCTGCTGACTTTTTCCTTTCTGTGCTTGGGACAGAGCTTGGAAGTCTTCTGCCCTTCCCTTGAGGTTGTGAGAGGGTTGTCTCACCGCAGCACACACTTGCTGAAGCTCCTGGTGCCCTCCATTGCCTTCTGTAACCTCCCGTCTAATCCTCTTCCCACCCTGTCAGGTTAATCTGGGATTTGCCTGCCTAGTCCGTGAGGAATTACAGAAACTCCCTGTTCAGGAGGGCCTTATTCCTCCCCCAGAGTGACAGAACACAGTCACTTTTGACACAGCCCCACACAGAGCATTTTGGGGAAGGAGCCCAGCAGTGCCTCAGAGGTGCCCAGGCACAGCTCCCTGCCAGGGGCTGTGTGTGGTCAGACCCTTGGGAGACCCCTGAGGAACAGACCAAGGTTGGAAATGGTACTTTATTAGAGTTTGGACTGCAGACACAAGCATTCCTCAAACACAAGAACAAGCTCCTCCCAGGCCACAGCCCATCAAGCCCAAGACTCCATAAGATGCAGAAACCAGCACCGTGCCATCCCAGGGAGATCAGTGCTTACTGCTTACAGTAAATCTGGTGTTTTGGCTGCTCTCACAGGCATAGTCCAATTCTTTAGCTCCACCAGCCAAACCCAGCAAAATGGATGTGAAAGCAGCTGTGGGCATGGAACCTCTAGCACAGCCCAGCAGCACATCAGAAGCATGTGAGTAAAGCAAAGACCTCAGCATGGCAGCTGACCACCACTTTCAACTCTGCTCCCTGGTACAAAGACCCAGGCCCACTCCTCATTTCTCCAGGAGGGACTCCAGCTGCTCCTGCAGGGATGCCATCTGTGAAGAGGGAGGGAGGATTACAGTAAGACATGGCTGGGACTCTGGACAACCCCAGCCAGTGACTGCTCTGTCTGTGTGTTGCCCAGAGCTGTGCTTGGGCACCTCTGGGACAGAGCAGGCACTGCCCACAGGAACTTGGGAAAAAGAACCTCCTGCCTTGGTACCTGGCTGAAACAGAGCTGCCCAGGTTGGAAATCTACCAAGACTCTATAGCCACTACCTTTTTGTACATGGGCGACAGTGGGGTTGTGTGTCATGTTTTACCCCAGGCAGCCATCCTGGCAGCTTTGGACTGCTGATTTAGATGTGTTCTGGCTCACTGCTCCCCCAGAAGGAAGGCTGCAATCAACCCATTCCCTGTATCATTTTATGCCTCAGGAAGCTCTATGCTAATACAGATGAGGTGCAACCACACCTAATCTGTAATACTGGAGTTCACAGCAGCTGGTAAGGTACAGGATTGGGGAAACATTGTCAGAGGTCAAGCCTAGAACCGTGTTGTGCCCCAGTACTTCCTACCCTACCGTGGGATTTTCCTCACCTGCTGCTTCTCTCGCTCTTCCTGCTGCTTGAACTCATCCAGGACAGCCTGGAGACGGGTCTGGAGAGACAAACATGCCAGACCACAGTTACCAATGTGTTCTCAGCTAAACAGGTGCTGGCACAACACATCAAATGGTGCAGAAAGCCCCAAGCTGCACTGACATCCACCCCCCCTTATCTCTTCCAGTTTCACAGATTGCTTTGCTTCCACAGGGAAATGCTGGAGTGTGTATGGCCACACCACAACAATTTTTAATGCAGCACACAAAGACCCCTGGCTTTTCCAGGGCAGCAGCCAAATCAGTCTGCTGGATCTAGTGGCAAGCCAGTGCGAAGCAGAAGACTTAAAGAGACCCCAGGAGAGCTCTCACCTTGAGGGCCAGGTTCTCCACTTTCATGATGAGATCCTCCTGGCGCTTCCTCCTGTCTTGAGTCTCCTGGAGTTTGCTTTTCAGGTTGTCAATCTGTTTCTGGATCCCCATAGCTGGAAGGGAGAGCAAGCTCACACCCAGGGCAGCAGCAAAGCTGGGCAGTGCAGCCTGCCTGGCACCCCAACAATTCTGCTGTGCTCTGCCACCCACTCACCAATCTGGTTGGACCCCTCGTTCTCCTGCTGCTGCCCATCAGACTCGTTCAGCTTGTCCTGCAGCTGTCTCTCCAAGTCTTCCTCAGTGTCCATGATGTTCAGGTCTTCATCGTCATGATGATCCCTCTCATCTTCATCCTCGCTGCTGCTGCTGATATCATTAAATATCTCCCGCAGTTCATCATGTTCTAGGTGGGGGCAAAAGAGTTAAAACACAGTTGATGACCTTCCAGCACCCTTTGCCTGCCAAGGACCATATCACTTAGTAGGTGGAAGGAAAACAAGAGCCTTCCCCAGCACACCTGAGGAGCCATGGCCTTGCTTGTGTCCTGACATCCCTGGGGAGGAGATATCCAGGCTGGTGAGAGAACCATGGTTGTCCACTTCTTTTGTTTCATCTTCAGCAATGACTTCCCAACCTGACAGCAGGAACAGATTGAGTCAAGGGAAAGAGAGGAACATGGAAGATGCAGTATGATGAAAGAATGCTAAAAACTGAAGATCACTGCCCCTTTAACAGTCTGGCCTTGCAGCTACAAATAGCCAGGATGAAACACCCCAGACTCCTTTTTTGATGACTTCTCCTCTACTGTTATTTCAGCTCCTGCTCAGCACAACAAGAAAGGTCACCATGAGGAAACAATAAGCTTTGAACAAGACAAAGATGAGGTTCCAAAACTTCAGTGCCTCTTGTGTGCTTATCTCCCAGTTTCCCAGACCCACACTAGGCTGTCCTTTCCAGAACTGCCAGGTCACACAGTGTCCTGTCCCACTCTTGGGCTTTTTTCCCTATTCAAAGGATACGGACACTGACAGCTTCAGCATCGGTGCTCAGGAGACGCTTCACCTCTTTTTCCACGTCAGGAGACTCAATATACTGGGCCAGAGAGGGGAAAGAGAACAGAGACACTGTTAAATGCCCTGTACATGCTCCTGGTGCCGGTCATCTCCAACCTTCCACCTCTGGACAGAGTCCTGTTTCAAGGCTCTCTTCTCTTAGGCTTTCTGCTCAGTGTTTGCTCATGCTCCACCAAGAACTAATTTATGCACTTCCCAAAACCAATCCATCTTTTTTCGTACAGAGCTCCTTGGTGGGTTGTGTGCCCTCACTTTTCTGATTCATACTACTTACGAAATAAGACTTTCCATGTGTATGCAGAGAGTCCCTGAGGTGTTGATGGTCAATTCAGTTCACTCTGGTCTCACTTAAAAGATGGTTTAATTTTTCACTTTTAAATTAATCAGGAATCTTACTGCTGTGATATCTCTCCTGTGGGCTACAAGAACATCTCAAGTAATTTGTTTCACAAATGTCATGCAAAATCACACTCCATCCTGTTCTCAGGAACTGCAAAGGAGAGAAGAATAAGTCTTCCCAGCCTCAGGGTGCTTCATCTCCCCAACACCTTGCCTGGCTTGTGCACAGGCACAGAGACAGTCTCTGAGCTCCATCTGTTGTCACTCCCCCGGCTGAAGTGACAGTTGTACTATTTGTAGCACTGCCTCTTGGGGAAGGGAAAGAGCCATGCAGAGAGAGAAGACTGGGAAAGCAGGAATAAGTGAAGCCTCATTTCCATGGGAGTCTTCCTTCCTTTCTTCTCTATGAGCAGAAGGAGGTGTGCTATGGCAAGGCAGCCACAGCAATGAGGTCCAGCAGTACTCTACACAGGAGCATCTTAGAATACATGGAGGAAGCACCCAAATAAGTGTTTAAATCTATTACCCTCCCTTCACACTCATCTCAGGCAAGAAAACGTGCAGAAAATGGTAAGAAATTGCATGTTTTCTGGATCAATAGATAGTTACAGCTCTAATGTCTCTGCCTTCCTATCCCTTGGGTATTACATCTGTGTGAGAAGCAACTCACCTTCTTCTTAGCTGTCTTCCGGAATCGCCTCTTCCGTACGTTTTTCAGGGGAAGAGTGACTGTGACAGAGGAAACAGATTGCATGTGTCAGGCAGATGACTGAGTGAGAGAAGTGCATGTCAGAAGGGAGAAGATTCCCTTCAGCAGCAGAGAGTACCCTGGAAATGAAGCAGCACCACAGGCAGTAGCTGGCAGCTGTGAGTACCCTGCACAGCTGTGGGGTATTGGGGTGGAGGAGTTTGGAGGGGTTTGGCACAGTCTCTACTCACTGCCATGGTTCCATATGAATTTCTTCTCTCTGTCCTTGTCCTTCTTCTTGTTCGCTTTGGGGTCAGTGCTCACAGTCTGCTCTTCCAAGGGTGGGTAGAGATCACCATCCACAGTGCAAACAAGCATCTGGAACCCCCACACAAACAAAAAGGTTTATCATAAGGCAAGAACATGAGGATGTGAAGGAAAGGTGTTTGCCCACTGCACGTTGTGAGGATTCAGGGGCACAGGGTGTGGGAAACACAGTTTCACACCTAGCTCAATTTGACACAGCAGCAGCTAAGCTGTCACAAGGACAATCACATTTAATGCTCCAGATATGAGGTTTCTAAACACCAAGTGGAATGGGGAATTTTAAACTGCTAATACTGTGAGAATACGGAAATTGGCCATATTATACTGGGTGTCCAACTGCCAGAGTGTGCAAGGGTTTTCCTGCAGAGGGGAGGAGGAATTAAGCTGTTGGGGCAGGTGAGGAGGACAGCCCATACCTGGCAAATATCCGCTGTCTTGTAGAAGGTTTTCTTGTCGATGGTTTTTAGGCTCTCGATGATGCAGGGCAGATCCACCAGCTTGGCTGCCAGAGGTACCCGGTCCACACGGACAATCCCATGGCGTCCATCCGCTGTGGAGAGCCATGGGACAGGTCAGTGCTGTGGCTAAACAGCCACACTGGGCAATACCTCCCTGGGCAGTAGAGTCTCCACAGGACAACACACGCTTCCCTTGTGGACAGCCAGAGGAGGGTTAAGATGCCCTGGTGCTGCTCACTCACCGTGCAGCTCAATGGTGAGCCTGTCCTTCAGGTTGACATTTCCAGACTGGACTGCTCGCCGCACAGTGGAGGCATAGTCCTGGGAAGGTTGGACACACTTACTTCAGGAGAGGGTGTGCTTCCTCCAAGAACCCCCAAAGGCTTCTGCACAACCCACCCAGCTCCAAACACCTGCCAGCCCCATGCAGAACAGCAACTGCAGGAGCCACGGTGAAAACTGCACCCTCTTCCCAACACCACATTAACCCCGTGGCTCTGCTGCTCCTGGTGCTCTCCATAGCCCTGGCATGACATAGCTCCCTGAGACAACTGCAGAGCACCTGGTCTCAGCAGGACACAGAATCCCAGAATAGCTGGGGTGGGAAGGGACCTCTGGAGATCATCCAGTCCAACCCCACCTGCAGCAGGTGACACAGGAATGCATCCAGGTGGGTGTGGAATGTCTCCAGAGAGGGAAACTCCACAATCTCCCTGGGCAGCTGTTCCTGTGCTCTGCCACCTTCATTGTAAAGAAGTTTTTCCTCCTGTTGAGGTGGAACTTCCCGTGCTTTTTATTTTATGGCCACTGCTCCTCATCTGGTCACTGGGCACCACTGAATAGAGAGTCTCAGCTCTAAGCACCTAACAAATAGCACCAAGGGCACTTATAGCCACGGCACCTGAAGAGCCAGCCCTTGCTAAAGCTCTCCCCTTACAGAACTTTCCTCCCTAATCCCCTAGGCTGTCTCCCGTGTGGCAGGAGCTCCTCTGCAGGGGAGGGCGTGGAAAACCCGTTCAAAAAGATGGGACCTTGCTACCCAGGTCCCAGAGCACCCACCCTGCTCCCTCTGCCCCCCTCCAGACCCGCAGATCCCCCTCCCCGGTCCCAGACCCCCCTCCAGCCCCGCAGATCCCCCTCCCAGGTCCCAGACCCCCCTCCAGCCCCGCAGATCCCCCTCCCAGGTCCCCGGTCCCTCTCC
>JAWWEW010000146.1:16311055-16334135 GCA_035583185.1 Anabacerthia variegaticeps
CCTGGGGGGGGTGCGTGGGGGCTGCGGGGGGGCTCGGGGGGTGATGGAGCTCCAGGGTGGGATGGAGCTCTGGGATGAGGTGGGGCTCTGGGGGTGATGGAGCTCTGGGGGTGATGGAGCTCCGGGGTGGGATGGGGCTCCAGGGTGGGATGGTGTTCTGGGGGTAATGGAGCTCTGGGGCAGTGCTGGAGTCCCAGGGTGGTGATGGAGCTCCGGGGGTGTGACAGAGTTCCAGGGCAGTGGTGGAGTTCCAGGGGGGCGATGGAGTTCCGGGAATGTGATGGAGCTCCAGGGCAGCGACGGGGCTCCGGGGGTGATGGATATCTGGGGATGTGATGAAACACTTGAGGATGTGTTGGAGCTCCAGGGCAGTGATGCAGTTCCAGACTGGTGATGGAGTTCCAGGGTGGTGGTGGAGCCTTGGGGTGATGATGGAGCTCTGGAGACATGATGGAGCTCTGAGGCAGTGATGGAGCTCCAGGACAGTGATGGGGCTCCAGGGTGGTGATGGAGTTCCAGGGTGGTGATAGAGCCCCAGGGCGGTGATGGAGGTCCATGGGGGTCTCCCAGGCCCCTGGCACCCCCATGCCATGTCCATGACCATGGTGCCACCCAGTGTGTGGGTCTGTCCAAGCGGGCAGTGCCCGCAGTCAGCACTCCTCATCAGCAATGTCCAGGATGCTGCCCAGCAGTGCAGTGAAGGTGGGGCGCTCCTCGGGCTTCTGCTGAGTGAGAGGGGAGCAGTGATGGAGCCCATGTCTGCCCCATCACCCCACCAGGGCGGCAGGAAGTGGTCTCTGGGGGTGAGATCCACTCACCTCGTGCCAGCAGCTGTACATGATGGTGTAGACCCTCTCCGAGGCTGCCTGTGGCCGGTACAGGCGCAGCCCTTGGATGACGTGCTCTGTTGTCTCGCTGTTGTTAAACCTCTCGTAAGGCATCTTTCCCAGGGAGTAAACTTCCCACATCAGAACGCCTGTTGGAGGGAATGACAGGGAGAGCTCATGGCGCGGGAGCACCTGTGCCCCAACCTGGTTTGCAGAGGGGTTCACTGTTGTCGGGGTGCTTTTCCTGACCTCCAAGTCATTAATGCCATGCTCTTACCAAAGGACCAGACATCAGACTTGCTGCTGAACTTGCTGTACAGAAGCACTTCAGGAGGTGACCACCGCACGGGAAACTTTGACCCCATGGAGCTTGTATACTCATCATCTAGAACGTACCTGCAGCAGATCAATGGATCAGGGAGCCTGTCTTGGCTTTCACATTTCACTCCTCCACACAACCCACCAAGCCCAAAAGGAGTGGGCAGCTCTCAGAGCGACCAGGGGTTGCACTCAGTGTGGGTTTCAGCAGGCAAAAATCTCTCTTTGCAACTGAGTATGTGTTAGTTAAGACTGGAGAAGGGATAGTGTGGCACAGAGGCACAGTAAAAAGGTGATGAGGAGAGAAAGCTGCAGCCAGGAGACTAGAGGTGGGGGAAAGAAGATGCAAAGAAAAAGGGGAAAGGGGCAGGGGAAGTAAGAAAGGGATAGTGGAAAGTGGAGAGGCAGAAGGTTGAGCCAGGCAGATGAAACAGAAAGACAGGAGAAGACAATGGGAAAGCAGAGCTGGAGGATGGTGGGAACAAAGATTAAAGTGTAGAATAGACTGAGGGAGGAGATGGGAGATTGAGACAAAAAAGTGACACAAACATGTCTACCAGACCTGGAAAGACCAAAATCTGATACTTTCACAATTCCTTGGTCATTCACCAAACAGTTTCGAGCAGCCTGTGGATGGAGAGATGGAGGCAGTTACTCCTACCTGCTATTGCCTCTCCCATCCCCCTGTACCAGCTGAATTTCATGTCATCTCCACACACTTAACACTTCACCTCACTTTGTCTTGTACATTCACCTGGATGGGGGCAAGCTACAAAGTCCTCAGCAAAGAGAGACAAAGAGGCCTCCACACACTCTCTTTATTTGTGGAAGGGTGACTTTCCTGGTGGGATTTTGACTGAACTGAGCAGCACTAGGAGATCAGGTATGGTAGGACAGCAAGTTGGCAATGCCAGCCAAAAGCCTGACAAACTGCAGGCCCAGCTTTTCATGGGGGTCAAGAGGAGGTCTCTTCTGTCTTAGCCAGTGTTGCTGCTTGTGCTGCTGAACACAAACTCTGCCCCAGCCACAGATGCATTTCCCATCCCCTGGAAAACTACCTAGTCCTGCCCTTTCTGCACTTTCCAACTCCCAGCAGAGACGGAAGCACAGAGCATTCCACTCATGTGTGGGCAGGGAAGCTTAGAGGGGTGTTCTGCAGAGGAGGCTGCAGAGCTGCCTCTCCTCATATTGATGAACTGTCTGGACCCTGTCTAGGACATGCTGTGGCTGTTGCAGAGCTGGACATGTGTCCTTCAGCCACAGCCCTACCAGGTCTCGGTGCAGGAACTGCTTGGATTCCAAGTACTCCATAGCTTCACAGACATCCTTGCACATCTCCAGCAGCTCAGCAGGCTGGAACCGCTGTCGGGTTTCCCTCAAGAAGTTCAGGAGGCAGCCATTGGCCATGTACTCAGTGATGATGAAGATGGGACGCTGCTTAGTGCAGACCCCGTAAAGCTGCACCAGCTTCTCATGAGAGAGGTTCCTGTGTTGGGGACAAGGGCAATTCTGAGCACCTAGAAGGCCAAGCAGCAAAGGAAGCACCTGTGAACACAGAGAGTTTGGGAAGGGAAGGTGCTCCAGGCCCAGCTGACAGTGGAAAAACTCACCAAGGAATCAGCACAAAGTCAGTGGGTTCTTGGGTGCATTTTGCAGAGTGTGGGACTGCCCAAGACTGTCCCTCCCCACCACCCGGGAGTGCAGCCATTCTGGCAAGGTGTACCCAGCACTGACCTGCACTGTGCTCACCACTTACATCATGACTTTGGCTTCATCTATGAACTCATCCTCTGACATGGAGCCCTCCCTGATCATCTTGATGGCAACGTCATACTGGCCTCTCCATTTCCCATACTTCACCACGCCAAACTGCCCCGTCCCCAGTTCCTTCAGGAAGGTCAGGTCCTTGGGGTCGATCTCCCATGACCCTAGGACAGAAAGTGTGAGCATCACATGGATGCAGGTGACCTCCCTGCACAGTGCTCCCAGTCATCTGATCTTACACACCCAAGAAAAGCTCACGAGCATTTGCTGCTTGAAAAGCCATCCACAAAAAAATCCACAAAATCTGAGACCTGTTCCTCCAGGGTACGGGGAGGAAGATTGTGAGGTCTCTTGTTCAGAATTGTCACCAGAGTGCAAGGGAGTGTGGGGAAGTGATTCCTGTGAAGGCTATGAGCCCTGCTGCCATGGGACAGCCGGGTTCCTAGCCCAGGAGAGATGCTGCCAGTAGAGACAGACCCTGCAGCCAAGGAACTGTGAGGTAGCCCAGGCTGGCTTACCGTAGCCAAGGCCAGCTGTGGAAGGAGCACTTTTCTGGTGCTGAGACACAGGGTACTTCAGTCTGGATATGAGCCCTGAAAAACAAAAACGTGGATTGCCACACTAGGCTTACCTGCCACATTCCAGCAGGGAACAGGAGCCTCCTGCCTTCAGCGCAGGGAGGTGAGGGGACTGTGGTGTCAGTAAAACCGCTGCTGGCTTCACTGCCTCCCAAACACTGACCTGCAGAGTTGTGCTGATGGTACGTGATAAGCTCTGGGATGCTGTTGAACAGGTGCTTCTCTGCCAGGTAATACTGGTTCTGGGGCGTGCAGCATACGACGTAGTGGCGAATTGTACCTTGGAGGTCTCTGGAGAGAGAGTGCATGGGGTCAGTGGCATGGGGAGGACAGGCAGAGGGTGAGGGGTGCCTGCTGGGGGACCCTCTGAGGGGGGAACAAGCTGTTGTTAGATCCACTTACGCAGAGGACTTGGCATAGACGGAGACAGTGTATTTCCCTGTCTTGCTGGTGGAGTCTCGGACTATGAAGCCCCCTTCCTTACCCTAAAACAGAAGGGGGAAAGAGCACTGGGTGGTTGTCGGGAGATGTGACTGTAACAGGCAAGACTTGAAGTGAGTGAAGATCACAGCATGGCTGGAGAAGGTGCAGTGAGTCAGAGGAGTCCTACTTCCAGTCCCTGCCTCTGGGGCAACCTCCTGAAGTGGCTGCCTGGAGGAGGTCACATTGGGATAGGTACGGTTCTTGGGGCTCTTGGGACAACACTCCCCTCCCAGCACAAGCCATGGTTACTCCCATGCTGGACACAATGTGAGAACAGCCCATGGAGTGCTGGTGTGTAGAACAGACCCAGCCATGGGAGGCAACACTTACCTCCTGTTTCAGCAGTTGCTCTGCTTGGCTCCGAGTGATATTCTTTGAGTACCACCTGGAACAGGGAGACATCCATCAGGAAAATCCCTGCAGCCACCGCTGTCCCCAGCCCGGTCTGACCCTGGCCCAGCTAGGACAGGTGGTGCAGAGAGCACCATGCGGCTGCCATGGGGCTGGAGGCTCCCAAAGGGTGTGCAAGAGGGAGAGCAACCCAGCCAGGCTTGGTTAACAGAACTGAATGGAGAACTGAATGGAAAAAGGCTCCAAGTGCAACTAGCCAGGTCCCCGTGCCTTCTCTTACTCAAAGATCTCTAGGGAATTGCTGGTTTCAGTGACGTAGTTGCTGGGGATGTATCCTTCCCTCCTGCAGGGGAAAAGGGGATGGTTATACACGGATGGAGGAAGCCAAGGGGAAGGGATATTCCTATCCCAGGAGGCTGAGGGCTTAAAAACCTTGATGCAAACCCATCTGGGTTCACATCTAGGGGGGACTGATACCCCAGCCTGCTGCAGGCTCTGTCACCCTCCTCCCTGGGCAGGGCACAGGTGGGGAGGCAGCGTGTCCTCACCCTCATGGTGCCCGAGGGGTGTGTTTGCCCACCTGTGCCTGGGCACCAGGACTGCAGAGCGAGTGCCGTGGGCAATGGGAGCTCTTACCCGTTCTTGTCAAGGGCTTTCCACCAGGGCTGGTGGCTCTCCTCCAGGATGAAGTACTCCTCGCCCTTCTGCAGCTGCAGGTCCTGTGCGTTCATCGGCTGATAGTTGTAGAGGGCCACCACCTTCTTCATCTCACCTGCTGTGCTGGGGGCTGGCTCGCGAGGCAGAGGCTTCATCACCATCTTCCCACAGAGAGGGAGGGTGTGGAACATGGTGAGGCTGGCAGACACACCAGGCAAGACCCTTCCCAGGCTTGGCAGGGCAGTGGTCTCAGGCCAGGTCAGTGCAGTGTTTGTCTCAGCTCCCACATGTGTGAGGGACCAATATCCCCCACCAGCACTTTTTATTGCCACATTTCTTCATGTCTTCACAAAAGATAAGTGTTTTCTGCTTACCTTTTGCCTTAACCCATGACTCCTCCAGCCTACATTGGGGCTTTATCCTCCCAGCTCCCCCAGGGAATCTCAGGGTTGAGATCATTTGACTTTCCTACAGGGCTTTGAGTTTCATCCCCTGCTTCAATCTGTTCTCCCTCAGGACACCACCTTGACATCCCTTTCCAGACCAGAGTCCTGGCCTGTACATCTCCAAACAGTCATTGAACATGTTGGCTTTTCCCAGGCAGACCTTTTTTCAAACATCCTGCAGCCAACCCACATGCTGATGCTGGCCCTTACCTGGTCCTCCTCAGGAGTTGGGGGAAGAGGCTTCTTTGTCTTGCGATGTGACCGCCCAGCTTTCAAGCCTTCAGAACAGAGGAGGGACTAAGGTGAGAAGAGATCCCCAGCACTGTGCTGTGGTGGTCCCCGAGGCAGGGGGATGAGGCACTGGGAGGGTGCCTGAGGTCTTACTGCCATTCCTGCTCTCCAGGATCTCACAGCCCATGGCATTCTTGGCAGTCTGGGAGCAGCACAGATACTGGCCGTCGATCCAAAAGCAAGGGTGATACTTCTGAACCAGATCACTGTTGTACCGAATCACTGTGGCAGAGGAGGGAAGGTGTGTGCGACTCAGGGCTGTGTCCCCAGCTTTCTGCAGAGAGCTCTCTGCTCCCTGCATGCAGACAGTCATCCCTATTAAATCATTCCACCCTCAGCTGTGCTACTGACACAATCCCCCGTGGCCCTGATGTTCAGGTTTCCCTCAGCTTGCTACCCTCATTTCAGAGCTGTGGCTATGCAATCCCCCATGCCACAAAGTCCCCAGCTTAGGAAGGGCCAGGCTTGCCTCTCAGATTTGATCAAAGCTCTTGAGCAGCTCTGCAAAGGAAGTCCTGCTGTGACTGGCCCTCCTGCCAGCTGAAATATCCAGCAACACCCCAGGCTGCTGAGGCCCATGGTTCACAGCTCTTTTGAGCCCCCTTTTTTTGTTTTTCAGAAGTGGAGAGGAAGGCAAGTGCTGTGCCTGGATTGTCCATGGGGAGAGGTGGGCACTGCTGCCATCCCCTGCCTGTTTGGAGGCTCTCCTTGCTGGGAGACCTCTCCCATGCCAGGCAGGGACCAAACAGCTTCCTTACACTTCTCCCCAATGTAGAGGGACAACTAGCTGTGCCTAAACACTGCCACAGCACAGGGCTGGCCCACAGCAAACCTGTGGGGTGCAGAGAGCCCCTTTTCTGTATGAGGACATCCCAGCAGCAAAAGGCCAGCATTTTCTCTCCCCTTTTCCCTGTGGATTTTACACTGACTTCAGCTGCCACAACAACCCTCCTTCCACAGCAGGGACGTGGGGAGAGGGCTGGCTGCCTGTCAGGGCAGAGCAGCAGGGCTCTTGTGAGATAAGTGACTTTCCTGTTATCAGCCTGCTCTTCTTCCGCCTCGCTGAAGCCAACTTCCCTATGTCAGTTCAGGCAGCTAATCTCACCCCACCAGCACAAAGCCACAAAAGGATATACACACACACACCCCAAGACACACATACAGGCAGCTCCAGCAGATTTTGGCTGACCGAAGCCCCTTGGCAGTGCTACTTCAACACACTCCCAGCTTGGCAAGGTAGCACCAACACAGCTGAGCATTAGCCCAGCACCTCTGAGCAAGGCTTGGAATGGGTTGGGAAAGATGTTCCCTGGCTCCAAGCAGACTTCTTGTCCATGTTTCCTAAAGCACTGGGCACTCAACCCTCACCTTGCAAGGCAATACAGCTGTGTGGCCACATCTGCTATTTCCTCTTGGCCTCAATAATTCCTGAGCCTGCTTGAGCTACTTTGGAGCAGGTTTGTGAGAGTGCAGGAAGCCTCAGCTGAGGTAGCTGTGGTGCTGTACAAGTCAGGGCGTGGCAGAGGTGAGTGTCCACCCCCCCAGGCAGCAGTAGCTCCCTCCTCCACAGACATGGCAGCAGTAGCTCCCTCCTCCACAGACGTGGCAATACAAATCCATGAGCCAGCAAGCCCCTGGAAGCCTGGTGCTCTGCATCAGGCACACACACAGCCTGTGTTTGCTTTCCAAGGGAGCTGCAGAGCCCCCAGACTCACCGCTCTTCAGCTGATGGATCCAGCGCTTCCGCAGCTCCTCTGTCGGGGAGAAGATGTAGAGGGGCCCTTCGTCATATACCACCTGCAGGACCACACACCTCAGTACCCTGGCTGGGGGGCTCATGGGGGGAGCCGAGGCTGGTGGTCACCCTGAGCAGCCAGGGCAGAGCAAGCCCGTGCTGGTGTTTGCTGTCCCTGCATGGTGCTCAGGGGACCATGACAAAGAGATTATAAATAAGCCCCCTCCCCCGAGACTTTCCACTTCCCTCTCTGACTTTCGGTGTGCCGGGGGCTGCACTGGGTGCCAGCAGGAGCAGGCAGCTGGGCTGGGGGCTGAGCGGGCAGCTGGCAGACAGCATCCCTCCACCATCAGCCAGGGGACCAAGAGGAGCAGGACAGAGCTCAGAAGCAGGACAGAGCTCAGAAGCAGATTTCCATATAAGCAGTCTGCTTAAACAGAGCTGCCTCGGGCTCAAAGAGGCTCACCTGGCTGTCCCATGCAATGTGGACAGCAGCAGGGTGTCCCCAAACAGCTGAGTGACACCTGGCACTGGGGAAGTGATGCCATGTTTGACCCTGGGTCCCTCTGGGGTCCTCCCCTCAACATCATGCATGGCCCAGGAAAGGGGGTGCAGTGAGGGCTCACCTGGAAGGGGTAGGGGAACCGCTCGATGATTGAGATCTGCTCCATGTTGTTGTAGTCCTCTCCTTTCCTCTGGAAGAGAGAGGCAGAGGTGGACACTGGCACCCTGTGTTTGGCTGCTGGCATCTCCCCTGGGACCCACAGCCTTTGGCGTCACCCTGCTCTGCATCAAGCTGGACCCCTGGAATGGTATGGACAGAGCCACCCACGCCAAGCAGGGCTGTTCCCCACTGCCACCACCCAAGGGAAGGGTAACCCTCCCTATTCCCCCAGCGAGGGGACAGGAGGACAGGCGCAGGAACCCTGGGACCCTCCTCACCGGGACCTGCCGCTCGGGGGGCGGGTTGTTTTCAGGTGCCACCATCTCCACACAGGTGATCTTCTCAATGTCCACAGAGCCCTTCTTGCTGCCCCGGCGCTGCAAGAGACAGGCTCGGTTTGAATGATCACCAAGGGGGAGACCTGGAGAGACTCAAACCAACCCCTGTCCCCCTCCAACCACCCCTTGTATTGGGTGTTGGAGAGGGACAGCTGGAGACCCCCAGCCACTGCCACGGCACAGCCCCTGTGGCTGCAGACTCACCCCCCGCTCAAAGTCATACTCGTAGTAGGACAGCTTGCTCTCTGTCAGCAGGAACAGGCGCTTCTTGAAGTTGAGGGGAGAAGTTTTCTTTTTCTGCTGCGAGCGCTTCAGGAAGATGCTCTCCAGGAGGACACTGGCCATGTCAGCCCCCCAGCCTCCTCCGTGCTGAGCTCACTGGGTTGCTGTGGGCAAGACAGCTCTGACAGGGCACTTGCTCAGCCTAAAACCTCACTGTGGTCACTCTCCTCGCTGCCCAAAGGGCAGGCAGGGGATGCTGGGACCCCCACGGTGGGGGGACCCAGCTGCAGAGCTGTGTGGGCAGGTCAGTGTGGGTTGCTTGCAGTGGGACCTCTGATGGCCCCTCTCCCACACCAGGCTGCAGACCGAGCCACCACTCAGATGACTTCTGCTCCTGCTGGATGCTGGAGATGCCCCCAGGATGTGCAGAGGGACAGACAGCTGGAAAGGGAGGGATAGGGAGAAGCTGTGAGCAGCGTATCCTCGGGGAGGAGTGAGGAGCCTGAGCAGTGACACCCCACAGGCGCCTCCTCCCCTCCAACACTGTGCATGTGAACTCGTGTGGGCCATTTCCTCCTGCCCCACCGCAGGCACTCTGTGCTGGGGATGTGCTGACCTGGCAGAGCACAAGGGATGGTCACGGGAGGCCAGTCCCTAACCAGTTGTGGGTAGGTGCTGGCCCTGAATAGTCACAGTGCTGTGTTGTCAAGAGCCTGGAGTAGCCTTAAAGTCGTCCTTCCCCTCTGTGGGGACCCTGGACCTTCCCCATGGACCCTGCAGGAGTGCAGGGACAGTGCTCAACCCTCTTTCCTTCCCTGTGAGCAGCACTTGTTAGAGGTCAGGCTTCAAGAGCTGCCTCTGGCCAGCAGTCAGAGGTGTTAAGTCCTCCCCCAGCCCTCCTCAGCAAAGCTGTCCTGAGCCTCTTCAGGGAAGGCAGGGGCAGGAAAGGGCTCAGATGAGAGTCCTGCATTCCACTGCTGCCCTGCTTTCAGGGGCTGGAAATCATCCCAGCCCATCTCTTGGAGCAGCCCATCCATTTCACTCTGTCCCTCCATGCTGTACCCAGGAGCTGTGACATCCAGAGGGTCCCAACACCCCCCAGAGCCCTGTAACTGGAGCTGTGGGCTGGAATAACCAACACCTTACTCCAGTCTGGACCTAATGGAGAGCTGATGAGTTGAACTATGTGGAGCCACTGCTGAACTGTGATCCCCTGGAGCCCTGCTCCATGTCCCCTGCCCTGACCACCTACACATCCTGCTTCCCCTTCACGTACACCTTGTTCCCTTTTTTCCTCCTGCAAACACAGCTTTGGAGGGCAAACTGGGAGAAGTTCTTTTCCTCCCCCAGTCCCCCCAGCCCATCTCCTCAGAGGTGGGCCAGAGTCAGGGCTTCAGCCCCCCAGAGCCCACCACTCACCCCATGCAGGAGACAGGCACTGGGGCACTCACAGCAGGGATCAGGTGGGGATCAAAGACACCAGAATCCTGTCTCACCCATTGTGCCTCCCTCCAGGGTATGCCCCAGCCTGGGGGCAGGAGCAGGGGCATCCCTCCATCTGCTGGCAATGCCCAGACCCTCCCAGCACAGACCCCGCTGCTGCAGTACTGACCCTGCCCCACTGTCCCCAGAGAGGCTGGGGACAAGCAGGGCTCCCCCTTCTTCCCTTCCCTGTGGCCCTTATGGCTCAGGCCTTTCCAGCTTGTTTGAGCCATAAAAAAAAAAACAATTACCTTTTTTTAAAAAATTTTAAAAAAACTAATCATCAGAGTCTTTTAGAAAAAACAGCAGTGTTTGAAAGATCCAGGCCTTAAGGAGGAGGGATCGGGGTCCCTGCTGGGGACAGGATGAGTGGTGTGGCCACTGACCCCCATACTGCTGCTAGAGTGGTGGTCAAGCTCAGATTGACCCCAGCACTCCCTTGTAGCCCCACGCCTTTGTTTCCCTATAAAATGTGGCTGCTGGTCCTGCCTCCCGAGGGCAGGAGGACTCCCGTTGCCCTTCCTGGCATGACACGGGGGCTGAGCAGAGTGGTCCTGGGCTCTGGCCCATCCCGACTGCTGTGCTGGGTCCCCAGATTTTTAGCTGGAGTCACAGCAGCTGGATCGCCACCAGCAGTGTCAGGCAGGTGGGACACTGTGTCCTCTGGGATGGTACCACCAGAGAGGAAAGGACAGTGTCTCAGAGGGCTGTTCTGCCCCATCATGGCACAGTTGCCCTGTCCTCAACACAGCCACCAGACCCACTCTGTCCCTGCCTGTCCTTTGGGGTGGTGGGTGCCCCATGGGACTCAGCCCCACAGCCATCACTGCTGTGCTGTGACAGTAGAGGTGATGAGTGGGTGGCTGGAAACACGTCCTGTGCCCTCCCCCCCCGACAGCTAATGTGACTTCCTGCCACGCTCACACCTTGGACAAGCGTGCTCTGAGACCACTCCAGCCTGGCACATGCTGCTGGCCCTGGATGCCATGTCCCACCACAGTCCTGGGGCCACCCCTCCACAGGCAGGCTCTGCCCCCTGCCCAATTCCTGCCAAGGAGATGATCCACTGGGGGATGAGGGGTTGGCAGGGGGCTGGCATGCTCAGGGCGAGAGGGTGTCTGGGAAGGACAAACTTCACAGCCCCCATGTCTCAGGTTGAGCCCAGAGGGTGTCAAAAGTGACGGGTGGGAGGGACAGAGGAGGAAATCTGCATGGGAGAGACACTGGTGAGCAAACCCGGAGCTGCACCCCAGCAGCGCCCGCTGCAAAAAGCACAACCAAGGAGTGGCCAAGGACACTGTTGGCACTCCAGCCCACTGCTCTGCAGCCCCGCAGGGTCCCTGCCACCCATGTGGCACCGTGACCCCCCACTCCAGTGCACCCCACAGCCCCTGGCACCCCCAGAGCACCACACCTCCCCACCCACTGCACCCCACAGCCCCATGCCCGGGCTCAGATGCTGCCTGCTCAGAGCTGGTCAGGCTGTGGGGACAAGGCTGAGCCTTCCCAGCTCGGCACTGGTGGCCCATGCCTGGCATAGCTCTCCCACCCGCCCCCAGCACGGCCAGCAGAGGTGCGAGGCCGCCAGGATGCGCCACATGGAGCCTCCAGCTGTGCCACAGCTGTGCCACGGCTGCACCAACAGAACTCCACACAGGGCACCATCACCCCTGCCATGCCCTGGGCACACTCACCAACCCTCCCTCTGCTCCGGCCGTCCGTGCTCCGGCACCGCTGCCGCCCCGCGCCCACCACGGCGGGTCCGCCTTGGGGTGGCTGTGGCAGCGGGAGCGACGGGAGGAAGGACGGGGCCGGCCAACCCCACCCTTTCGGTTCCCCTTTTTCTGCTTTCTGACTCAAAGGCAACATCTGTGTTTCCTCCTGCAGGCGGACGGGCCATCGGGCCATTGGGCCACCAGGTCACTGGCCATGGCCAGCGCCTGCCCGGGCTGTGGTTGTCATTTGGATGTGGTCCCAAAACAGGTTCTTTCACCCAGCATGTGCAGGTCCCCACATGGGGCCGGGGTATTTGGTTTATCTGCAGTTCTGTGCAGAAAGGGGGGCTGGTTCCCAATCCACAAAGCCGGCACAGTGACTTTCAAAGCTTTCCACTGTTCATACATTTTAGCAAACACAGGCATCAATGTTCATTGGCTACACGTTACA
Source organism: Anabacerthia variegaticeps (assembly GCA_035583185.1). Taxonomy (NCBI): domain Eukaryota; kingdom Metazoa; phylum Chordata; class Aves; order Passeriformes; family Furnariidae; genus Anabacerthia; species Anabacerthia variegaticeps. The sequence continues at coordinate 16,323,378 of JAWWEW010000146.1, forward strand.
TCATTCTTTTATTAATTACTATTTTATCTTCCATGGGTTAATGATTAATTCCTATGGTAATTAGTCCACGTGGTCAGTCTTTCTCTTTTTTGGGGCAGGGGGTCCATGAGTTGGTGGTCGTGACCTCCCCCTGCCGGAATTACCTCTTAGTCAGAGCTGGTTCAGCACAGTTGCCGAGTCAGCTTTATTAGTGTCTTCCTTATCTCGGGAGTTCTGCCAAATGTCCTTGTGGCTCAAAAATTCTGCATTCCTTGTGTCCACTATCAGTGGTACACCCTTTCTTCCCAAGCTTTGTTAACCTCCCCCTAGGTCTGAGATCACCTCAAGCCCTAAACCTTAACGAGGGAAGTCTGCCAACACACCATTTATCTTTCTAACACCTGTGCCCCACAGGTCCCAAGGACCCCCACCCTCTACAGCCACAGACGCCCACCCCAGTCACCCCAGTTACCCCTGTCACCCTGACCAGCTGTGGACTCGCATTTCAGTCGCTCCCAACATCTCCGATGGCCACGGACCCCACCCCAGTCACCCCAGTCAATCACCTCAGTGACCCCCAGCCCCTCTCAGCCTGCCGCCCTGCTCTCCTCCCACCACCAGGGGGCGCGCATGTTCCGTGCCATCCTCTCTATGGTCCGCCCTCCTCTCTATGGTCCTCCCTCCCGCTCTCATCCACTTCCGCTTCCGCTCGGGTCTTCTCTCCGGGCCGCCGCCGCAAAGATGGTGAGTGCGGCGACCGGGCCGGGCCGGGCTCTGCTCCATCCGCCGCCATCCGCCTCGGGGCTAGGCCGGACCGGGCTCCATCCGCCCGGGGGACCAGGCTGGGCCCCATCTGCCGCCATCCGCCCCCGGGCCGGGCCGGGCCGGGCTTCATTCGCCCCGCCGGGTGCGTGTCCGGTGGGCAGGTCCGGGATGGCGGCGCGGGGTGTCGCCGAGGGGTGGGATTGGGTGTGGTGGGGTGGGGTGGGGTGGGGTAGGGTGGGCCCGGGCCCCGGAGCGGGACGTGCCGTGTGTCCCGCGCCTCTGACCGAGTTCTGCCCGCCCCTGCCAGGTGAACGTGCCGAAGACACGCCGGACCTACTGCAAGAAGTGCGGGAAGCACCAGCCGCACAAGGTCACGCAGTACAAGAAGGGGAAGGACTCGCTTTACGCCCAGGGTAGGGACGGGCTCGGCCCCGGGGGGCTCTGCCCTGCGCGAGGGGTGTGGAAACGGGTGTAGGGGCGGGGAGGAGAACAGCTTGACCTAAAGGTTGTGGAACTACAACAGTAAGACGGAGGGAAAAAGATTAATGGCACGTCCAAACCAGTTTCGAACGGCTGAGGAATGTTTACTAATTAGTGTATGGATGAACTTAGCTGATTGTAATGTGAAAGCGCAGGCTGCCCGCCCCCCGAGGGAGGGCCCTGCCCACGGAGCATGGGCCGGGAGTTTAAACTGTGCTGGACCTTCAAATCGAGGCGAGAGAAAGTGAAACCAATGGCAGCTCAGCCAGTGGTGATGTAGGTTAATTATGCACATATCACCTGAACAAAACGTGTAAATACGCTCCTGTTTTTGTCCTTTGTGTGCTGGCTTTGAGGATTTACCAGCCAGCAGGACTCTGAGTAAATCAAGCCCCTCGACCTCTTGTGTCTGTTGGCTTTGCACAGCAAGGGGAAGGTTCCACTTTTGGGGACATCACGAGAGTGGTGACTGTGGGCTGAGCACGGGGCACAGGTTCTGGGTTGTGCAGGGGCAGACTGGATGCTCGATCTGCTGGGATTTAGGAAGCACCAGCTGTGCTTGCAGCATTTCCTGAGCCGTGGGCTGACCAGAGCCATTTCCTCCCGCAGGGAAGAGGCGCTACGATCGGAAGCAAAGTGGCTATGGGGGCCAGACAAAGCCCATCTTCCGTAAAAAGGTGGGTGAGTGAGTGCTGCTCCTGGGAGAGGGATGGGAAGCTTCCCTGGCAGCTCAGGTGCCTGGCTGGAGGAAGGATTCATGGTGCTCTGCTCTGGCTGTGTTAGGGCAGCTCTGTGCCAGCAGTGCAAGCTCCCCCTCCACAGCACAGAGTCATGGAATGATTTGGGTTGGAAGGGACCTTAAAGCCCATCTCATTCCACCTCTTGCCATGGGCAGGGACAGTTTTCACTATCCCAGGTTGCTCCAAACCCCATCCAGCCTGGCCTTGGACACTTCCAGGGATGGGGCAGCCACAGCTTCTCTGGGAAACCCATGCCGGGGCCTCTGCACCCTCAGCCAAGAATTTTTTCCTAATATCCAGTCTAAACCTACACTCTGTCTGTGTGAAGCCACTCCCCCTTGTCCTGTCACTCTGTGCCCTTGTAAATATTCCCTCTCCATCTTGTAGGCTCCCTTCAGGTACATGGCTCATCTCCTTGCTGTCCTGTTTCATGGAGATTCTCCTTCATTTTTGCAGAGTGTCTCAGGCTCTGTTGGCAGAGCAGATTCTGCAGGGAGCCTTGATACTGCAGGGGAGTGGGGACTTGTTGGGAGAGATACTTGCAGTGGAAGGAGTATTTTCTTCATTGCCTGCCCAACAGGACATTATGTCAAAGAGAAAGGAGCCTGCTGTTTGCTTTCCTAATGTCCTTGTGTCAGTAATTTATGACTGAAACTTTTTGCTGGGTTTGTGAGGCTGCCTTCCCTAACAGGGGTGGCAGCCAAGTGTGTGCAGCTCCTGGGGGTACTGTAGAACACAGCACTGCTTTCTCACAGCCTGCTGTCTCCTGGGAAATCCATATTGCTGAGCCAGGGAGTAGGAGCTGCTGTGTTGGGCCTTTCCTGAGAGTCCCAGAGCAGCAGTGGAAGGGCAGCAGTACATTCTGTAAAATATCAGCTGCAGAAACGTGCTGCTGTCATCCTTCCTCTTCAGTGTGGCTACCTGAGACTGCAGTCTTGATCCATGTTTTCCCTCAGTGCATCTATGCACCTCCTTCCAGGGAGCTGGGGCAGGACAAAACCTGTGGTATTTGCAGCAGGGAAGCTAAACCCAATGGGTTGATTTGTTATTTTGTGTGAACTGTTTAGTTGCACTCATGGAGATGCTTAGCTCGTTGCTGGAAAGCCCTGCTGGAAATATCCCAGAACTCTTCCAGCAGGAAGGAAAAAATGAGGCAGCAGGTTTTCAAGTCGACTTAGTGCCAGGAAGGGGGGAGACCTCACAGAAAGTGCTTCTGTAAGCAGGGTGCACCAAGAAGCTGCACTGTTGGCACTCTGCACCTGAACATTGCCACCCCCATTTCTGTTTTTTCCCAGTCAGCATTGTATGGATGATTGGCTGAGGTTTTTAGCTGGTGGTTACAGCCCTGTCCAGCTGCTACAGCACCCTCATAGCTTTGGATTCTTCCCACTGCAGTCTTTTTTTGGTTTCGTCCACCTTCCAGGAGCTGCAGGTCTGCATTGAGCCCATTGTGTCACTGCTCCTTCCAGAGAAAGTTTGTCAGTCATTTTGCTTCTGGGTGTTTCTTCTGCCCAGTCTTCTGCTGGGCTGCTCCTGAGCACTGTCAGTGTTCTCCCACACTGTACAAATGCCTGTTCCTTGCTATGTTCCCTGGCACAAACTGACCAACCCTGCCCTACTGAATGCTTTTGCCAGTGTATTGTAAAGACAGAGATCCCCCTTTACTCCTGTACTGATCCTTAAGGTGCCTTCTTTTCAGTGGAGAGAGCCTGTGTTTGTAGTTTCTCTCTTTACACTTAAGAGAACAAACTGCTGAACCTTCAGGGGTGCATGTAACAAGCTTTTCCTGAGAGCAGCACTTTGTCTGCCTGGGGACATTTGGTTCATTGATACTCTGCTCCTCTTCCCAGGCCAAGACCACCAAGAAGATCGTACTGAGGCTGGAGTGTGTGGAGCCCAACTGCAGGTCCAAGAGGATGCTGGCAATTAAGAGGTGCAAGCACTTTGAACTGGGAGGAGACAAGAAGAGAAAGGTAGGTTTGTGTGCCATGAGTGGCTAAGAAAGGGTGGCAATACTCAGTGGTGAATAAACTCATTGTGTCTTTTGCTTCTTACAGGGCCAGGTGATCCAGTTCTGAGCATCATCCTACTCATCATCATGGACCATATTAAAGTATTTAGAGTGAGCTCTTGCTTATGTGTTTTCTGGTGGTGGTGGGGTGGGAGTTGTGATACATCAGCCTAACAGGAAGGCTTTGCTTGCAGAACTGCTTTGAAACTTGAAGGCTTTTGAAAAATCTCTGATAATGGCTGGGATCTCCTTACTGTGTTACCTTGCAGGAGGTGTTTTGGAATGGCTGTAGTGGGTATTTGCACCAGTGACTTCTCTGTGTGAACACTGTGCTGCTGCATTCCCCTAGGCTTGTTTATGAGCTCTTATGGTAGAAGATGAAAAGGGCCTGGTCTCAACTCCTGGAGCTTTTTTCATCAGAACAGTTCACATCTCTACTATAGCAGTTTCACTTCAGGAATGCTGTGGTGAATTCGAATTGTTGGTACATAAAGCAATGACTGATAGAAATGAAGCAGGGGTGCCTGAGTAGGGCTTCTTCCTCTCCAAGCCCTTGCCTTTGAGGAAAGGCAGGTAAGATTTGCTGCACCCAACAATGGTTTCACCACTGGGGATCAGAATAACCTACTCACTCCCCTGAACAACCACTTGGCTGGAGGCCCCTTTTTATGAACAGGAGACAGCTGTGCTGTCTTTCCTAAGAGCAACTTCCTTGTAGTGAAAATGGAACCAGTGGGTGGAGAAATGCCTCTTCAGACCTTTGTAGTGACTGAGTTACTCAACTGTAACAGAAACTGTATTTTTCCTTATTCAGTACTGGCTGGTGTGATGGGTATTTTCAAACTTCTGTAGGCAGCAGTGGCTTTGGCGTGTGGGATGGACTGTATGGCTGCATTGTGTCAGCCTTACTGAGTGCTGTTCCTAGTAATCGTTTCATAAAAACTTCTGTGACTGGAACAAAATGGCCTGTTTTCTAAAATCTGATTTAATTCAGATACCACGCTGTCCTCCATTACAAGTAAGAAAAGCCTCAGCCTTTTAAAGGGACTTTTAATCAAAGTGCTTAATCAGAGAACAGTCAAGAAATCCTGATTGTGCAGTGGTCAGAAGAGAACATACTTGTACATGATGGTTGCATAAGTGATGGTCCATCTCATGTCATTCAAAGGCTCCTGCGAGCAGTGGGAAGCAAGCACACAGGTATTTCTGGAAGGCAGCTCACTGAGGAAGGGAACTCCAGTGGCCACATTAAAGGCTGGAGAGGGAAGTGACAGCCACTGGTGAGAGGAAGATTCCTGGGGTGAGGAGAAACCCTCAAAAGCTGAGTCCTAAGGCATGCTACTTAATCCTATTTATACTAAGCAGGCAGTTGCCAAGAAAGTTGCTAACCAGTGCAATGATTTAGGCCAGTCCCTGAGTTGTCAGAAGGTAGATGTCCATGCTTTGAAGTGTTCTGTTTCTTTAGTTGGGTAGAAGCAGCTTTTCTTGGACTGTTTACCCTGGTGTGGAAAAGAGAGCAAGGTGGCCAGGGTGTGTTTCCCTGTTGTCCCTGCAATGCTCAAGGGGAGCTGTAAGATGCTGCATGTGTATCCTTTGGCTTTCCTTGCTTGGTAGTCTCAGTGGGCACAAACTGGAAGTGCTGTCCTGCTGGAGCCATTCCAGCCCCTTGGAGAAATTGGGTGAGATGCCAGAGAAGGGGTAAGCAGCAGAGCAGTGCCCCTTTCTCTGTTCCCTCTTGGTGATGGAGTGATGGGTATTGGTTACATTAGGCTGAAAGTTCAAATAATGAATAAGGAGAGAACAAAGGCACCTGTTTGGAGGAAGGAGAAGGGCTTCCTGCCACAAGGAGTTGAGACAGTCTAAGGCTTAGGAAAAGATTGTGCCTGCTATAGTGCTGTGACTTTGAGCAGCACAGTGCCTGTGGGGTTCACCTCCACGCTCAGGGAGGAGATCCAGCTGTAAACGCCCCAGTCCCTGCTGGCTGGCAGGACCTGCCGCACGGAGCACGCTGGGTTGCAGGCCAGCCCATTGCCGAGGAAGGTGAGGGAGAAGGTGAAGTTCTGGGGTCCCCCAATCTCCTGCTGGTTCAGCACTGCCACAGCGTAGGCTCGGCCAGATAGGGGCCGCTCCCACAGCTCAAAGCTCTTGTCCTGCCAAGGAGAAAATAAACCCAGGGCTTAGGTCAGTGGAGGCTGGAGTGATGGTCTTCGTGCCTGTCTGTTCCAGCAGGCTTCAGGAACAAACAGGTTCACTGGGCTTCTGTTCTCAAACCCTGAACACCTCTATCCCCCTTGTGTCCCCTTTCTAAGGGGCTGGCTGGCTGCCTGTGCCCCACACTGCACCCCAAACCTGGTCCCACTGTACCTTGAGGATCTGGTATCCCTGCTTGCCCAGCAGATCCTGGTTGATGGCGATCACCTCCTTGTTCTGGAGCAGACGTTTGGCCTCGGGACTGATGTGCCGCAGGTCGTTGGACATGAAGAGGGGAGCTGCCATGATGGCCCACATGGCCATCTGAGTCACTGACTGGTCCCAGCTCAGCCCAAAGTTTCCAATCACCAACTGTGATAAGAAAACAAACGCCCAGTAACGCTTCCTGCTGAGCAGAAACTGGGCCACCAGCCCAACCACTGGGAAGTGGCAGGATGCTAAGGGTGGGAGCCTCGCTAGATAGGCTGAGTGCCAAGAGCGGGACCAGCTAGTAGGGAAAAACAAGGCATGACTAGTGTGGCAATTTAGGATGAGGCACCAGTGGAAGGAAAGGTGGCTCCTTAAGTGCCTAGGCAGTGTTGAAGGTATTCCTTCCTTGCAATGCTGGCATCCAGGGGTTCTCTCCCCAGTGGGACATCAGCATTTTGGAGACTGTCCCCCAGTGTCACACCTGTGTTTCAAACTGGTGCTGCTTGTGAAGGCTGCATTACACAAAGACTATGCTTCCTTGGTACTGTCTGTAGCTGCAGTTCTCCTTTCCAGCCAGGACCCTCTCATCAAGATCCTGATTGCAGGGTCCCATCAGACCCCTTCCCCTCAATGTTTCTCTTCCTTCCCATCCTTCCAGCCTACAGCTGACGGAAGGATTTTTTGCTGATGCTTCAAGAGGGGTGGGTGTTTCTGTACTTGCCATGTCAGGATCATTCCAGCCCCCTGGCCCAGCTATCTTCACAATGCTGTCCTGGTGAAGGGCTGTCCACTCCAAAATACTCTTGACACTGTTCCAGGAATCATAGACATCATAGAAGTTCCTCCAGTGATTGCAGTACTGTTTGATCTCAGTGTAATTGGGCTGCCAAAACAATGAGTGTGATGAGCCAGAGCACCTGGCTGTACAACAGTAAGAGTGTAAACAATGCTAGGGGTATCAGTGGTAATTTGGGGGAGAACTAGGGTAACACCTTCCCTCACCAGCTATCTGGATGATCTAGTGCATGTTGATTCCCTAGGAAGCTTTGTACCCATTGACTCCATCCTGCCATGTTCCAAGACTTGCTTCCCTTGGGAGAACAGTTGAGGCCACCAGCTCTGTTAGAAAATTCCTTTCAGCACAATTGTACAGAGGGTGTGACAGGACCAGTGCAATTAAATTGTAATATCTCAGTAATTACTGCCATTTCTTGGGTTTACACCCTTTGGTGAGTAATACATTTAATTCCAGTGGGAGGGAATGCCACAATCCTGTCATGGTGGCACAGGGGAAGCCAGTTGTGGGTGGAGGGCAGTGTGTGGGTCAGAGACCCTGACTGGCAGAAATCTGTCACTGAACAATGTAGAGAATGTCACAAAGCCTCTCTCCTGGTCCCCAGAGATGACTAAGGCTGAGCGCAGCAGCGTGTCCAGGAGGAGTAACACTGAGGGTGTGTCTGCACTGCAAATGGTTTGCTGCTTAGTTCCTTGGAGACAAAGCAGATGGATGCTGCCGTATTTTTTTGGCATGCTCCAGCTGGGCTGTGCCTTCATGCTGCAGGATCCTACTGAATCTGTTTCAGCAGAGCAGTGACACCTCAGGTACAGTTCAGGGCTCTAGAGGAAAAAGTGTTTTTCCTCCATCTTACAGCCTTGTTCTCTGTCAGAACAGAATTTCTCAGGATGCTGTTTTGCAGTCTTAATGGTTTTTCTGTTCTTCCCACTTTCAGCCCCAGGCTAAGCCTTGACAAACAGTTCTTACCTGCTGTGCGGGCCTCAAGTAGAAAGGCCACTCACAGGCATATACAATGCTCCTTCCAGTCTTGTTCAAGGCCAGAGACATGCGCCTGTAACCTAAAGGGAGAGGACAGACAGAGGTTACACAACTTCCTTGGTCACAAAGCAGAACTAATCCAATGTCACAGGTTCAGGTTTCAGTTCAACTACTGCAAAATCAAGGCTGAACACATTCTGGTGGCTGAGACACCACAGAGAGGACAGGGGAGCTTAGTTTGCAGCCAGTCTCCTGCCTCCCAAGGACAGGTGAGCTGCCTCACAGCTTTGCTTGGGCAGGCTTATTGCTCCAAGACTGCTGACCCCTTTGTACATATAGCCATGGGAAGAGGTTGAAAGCTTTACTGTATGGCATTTTTTTCTCTAGATACCCAGGAAATACTAGTCAGTATGTATCAACCAGAGCAGCTTTGCTGGGTAATGTTGCAGGAGTGAGTTCTCATGAGGCACTTGTGCCATATGCACTGGGCAGGAATGCAAAAGCCCTAGTTTTTCCTGTCCTTGTCCCCAGACAGCCCTGTGAAGTCCTTTTTAATTGGCAGAGAGGGAATGAAAAGTCTGCTCTCTCCTCTGGAACTGCTTCAGTACAACTGGATTGTATCTGGGTTACACATATGATCCAACAAAAGCTTTCAGCTCAGCTGTCACTCAGGGTGCTGAGCTGTGCTCCTGTCTGTGGCAGTTGGCATATGCCCCACCATCTGGCTTCGAAGGCATTGTCACTTGGGCAGGTTCTCCCTGCCAGGCAGGGACAGGACTTCGTGCAGGACTCCTGCTGCCAAACACTGTGGTGCTGACTGCACCAGCAGCCAGAGCCCAGCCACAGAAAAATGTCTTCCAAGTTACAGTGTTCTTCCTACAGCTCCGCTCCTGTGGCACTGGGATTTGCTTGGGCTTCCAAAGAATCTGTAGCCAAACCCCCTCAGCACAGAGAGCTACTGAGCCTTGCCAGCCCATCTGCAAATAACTCCTGAAGTGATACTGATACCGGTGTGCTTTAAAATTAAAACCCCAGTAGGATTATTATGCCATAATTCCCTTCATTTTCCTCTGTTAATAGCCCTCATAGCTGTCCTTTTCACAGCTGACACAACCTGTTCTTATTTCAGGCTGATTCACACTGACACAGCCTCACTACAGGGACTAAGAGTTGAGTGTGTGAAACACTCTGAGCTCTGCAGTAAAGGCACTGCAGGAGAGCAAAGCCTCTGCTGTGTTAAGAGCTGAGGAGTAGCCCGCACAGCCATCCCCCAGAGCACACAGCGGATGTGTCTGCTCCACATGATCTGTGCTCTACTGTGAGAAAGCTCCTTTCCCAAGCTGTGCTTGAAGGAGAGCTCCAGGAGACTGAGCAGGTAAAAACACTCGGGCCAGCAGGGAAGAGCCTCAGACTTGCTTTTGTAAGCAAATCCCTCAAATGAGTATGCTCAGGGAAAAGCACCTCACTGGGCCTGGGATTGCTGCCGTCTGCAGAGCATTGAGAACGGCTGCTCCATTCCCTGCCTACCTTCTGCCAGCAGCTCCAGCGAGCCGGAGTTACAGCCATCGAACTTGAGCAGGTCCACGCCCCAGGACGCAAACGTCTGGGCATCCAGGTCGTAGTGGTCGTAGCTGCCAGGGAAGCCAGCACACGTCTTGTTCCCGACATCGCTGTAGATGCCCAGCTTCAGGCCCTTGGAGTGGACCTGCGTTTGCACACACAAAGAGACGCGGGGCTGGGGCCGCAAGGGAGGGAATCACAGGAGCCCAGCCCTGTGTCAGGCAGGGCCGGGGTTCGGCGGTGATGCCGCCGCTCCCACCGTCCCCGGGGGCACTCACATAGTCGGCCAGCTTGCGGATCCCGCCGGGGAACCGCGCCGGGTCTGCCCGCAGCCTGCCCTGCGCGTCGCGCCTCGGGGCCATCCAGCAGTCGTCGATGCAGAGGAACTCGTACCCTGCGTCCCGCCAGCCGTCGGCCGCCATCCTGTCCGCCATCTCCACGAAGAGCTGCTCGCTGGGCGCGCCCGGGGGAGACACAGACGGGCCGTGGCAGCGCCGGCCGCAGGGCCGGGGCCCCGGGCCCTCCCCACAGCCGCTCCCCGACCCCCCGCGCGCCGTACCTGACGCAGCGGCGCGGGTCGGTGGCGCAGTCTGTGGCGCAGAGGAAGCGCTCCCAGTGCAGCCAGCCCATGGGCGGTGTCCGTGACAGCCCGTTGTCCAGCGCCATCGCCGCCGCCAGCGCCGCCAGCGCCGCCACCACCCAGCGCGCCGCCATCGCCGCCGCCGCCATGGACCCGCCGCGCCTGACCGACAGCCCGCGCGGCCAATCGCCGGAGGGGTGCCGGCCGGCTGGCCAATGGGCACGCGGCGGTGCCCGCCCCGCAGCCAATCGCGGCGCGGCGCGGTGCGCGGCGGCCCGCCCCCAAGACGGGTCACGTGGCCGAGGGGCTGGGCCTGCCCCGAGTGGGCACCGGGAGGGGCCGGAGGGACTGGGAGGGGATTAGGGGGACCGGGAAGGAGCGGGGGAGGACCGGGAGGGGTCAGGAGGCGTCGGGCACGGGAGGGGTCGGGGGGGATCGGGGTGGGGGGCCGGGGAGGGGTCGGGGGAGG
>JAWWEW010000146.1:16334235-16350333 GCA_035583185.1 Anabacerthia variegaticeps
GGGGTCTGGGGAGTCGGGGGAACCGGGGAGGGGTCGGGGGGGCCGGACCCGGGAGGAGTCGGGGGGACCAGGAGGGGTCAGGGGGGCCGGACCGGGGATTAGTCGGGAGGGGTCAGGGGAGATCGGGCCCGGGAGGGGATTTTGGGGGTGGCCGGACCCGGGAGGGGTCGGGGGGCCGGACCCGGGTGGGCAAGGGGGCCGAGGGCACCGTGCCCGCACCAGCAATATCGTGGCAGCAGGACCAGGGCAGTGCCCGCCCCCACCCCGTGCTCCAGCGCTGTGTCCTGTTCGGGACATTGAGGGTCTGGGGAGAGTCCGGAGAAGGGCAAAATAAAGCTGGGGAAGGGTGTGAAGTGCATGTTCTGTGAGAGCGGCTGGGGGGGCTCAGCCTGGAGAGAAGGCGGGATCTTCTCGCCCTCTGCAAGTCCCGGACAGGAGGGGGGAGCCTGTGAGGGGGGGGAACAAACAACAGGGGTAGAGGACACTGTCTTAAGCTGCACCAGAGGGGTTGGACATTAGGAAGAAATTCTTCAGAGGAAGGGTGATTAGACATTGGAATGGGCTGTCCAGGGAGGTGGTGGAGTCACCATCCCTGGAGGTGTTTAAGGAAAGACTACCGTGGTGTGGTTGACAAGATGGTGTTCAGTCACAGGTTGGACTTGGCGATCTCAGAGGTCTTTTCCAGCCTAAGTGATTGTCTGTGTGTGTGCCTCGTCCCTGCTGCCAGGCTTGGTGCTGCAGCTGTGGGCTGAGCAGTGCTGGAGCTGCCCCGGGGTTTGGGGCACTGGGGACTGCCCTGAGCACTGGGTGGTGGGTCTGTGTGTGCTCTGTGTGTCAGCACAGGGCCCTGGGAAGGGGGTTGTACCCCATGAGCCCAGAACTTGGTTTTGGCTCTGGTCTTTCAAAACCTCTGTGAGCAGATCCTGAATGAGCCTGCCTTCTCTGAACACCTTCCCTGTGCTCTTCCCTCTGTCACTACCAGCCTCATAACCTCCTTGGGCTCCTTCACCCCTCAGGGACACTGCTGGGCTCATCTTCTGTTTGCCTTTTCACCTTGAGCACTCCCGTGTCAGCTTGTCCAGCGGCACTGGAGGAGAAGGATGAGGAGTTTGGTGTCACAGCATCTCGTGGCCTGCCTGCCCTGGCTGTGTGGGCTGCTTGGAGCACAGGCTCTGGGGTGCTTTGGCTGTGATTTGGAGCTGGCAGTACCATGAGCTCGTGGTACTGTGGGTTGAGAGGTAAAGGAAGGGATCTCTGCACAGCCTGACTCCACACTTGCAGGATCCAAGGGTCACAGTGAAGCCCGGGGCTGGATCCAGCACTGGAGAGAGGCTGATCCAGAGTGTGGGGTATGGCCAAGCTCTTTGCTGCCACTCTGCCTGTGTGTGGAGAACCCTGTGGGGCTGGATCCAGCACTGGAGAGAGGCTGATCCAGAGTGTGGGGTATGGCCAGGCTCTTTGCTGCCACTCTGCCTGTGTGTGGAGAACCCTGTGGGGCTGGATCCGGCTGATCCAGAGTGTGGGGTATGGCCAAGCTCTTTGCTGCCACTCTGTCTGTGTGTGGAGAACCCTGTGGGGCTGGATCCAGCCTGTCTCTGCTCAGAGTGCATGTGCCCATCCAGATCTTTGCACCCAAAGATTTTGGTCTTTCTTCAACAAGTTCAACACTGATAATAGGTGATAATCACTGGGCATCGCCCTGTTTGCACCATTAACGTCTGACTGGCAGTTGAGATGAAAACCTCTGGGAATGGACAGTGCTGGTATCAGCACTCTAAAGAGATCTCTAAGGGGCACCTGATGCCAGTCAGCATCTCAGGATTTAATCCCTGTTTTTGCAGGAGTCGGGCAGCTGTGAGCACTGCTGGGGGTGTCAGCACTGGTAGTGTGTATGGCCTGTCAGGGAGCCACTGAGGCTCCCACTACCAAGGCAGCAGTGAGAACAGCAGGAAATGGAAAGTGAGGAGCTGATTTTTGTCCCCTGTGCCTCTCTCCCAAGGCTGGACCGGTCCCTGCAGCCCCACTGGAGCTCTTGTTGTGAGCCCCACCACAACAGGAGGAGGGGAGCGGGATAGGACCACTGCAGGGCTGTGGCCATCGTGGCCCTGGGCTGTGGGTGCCTCTGGTGCCAGGGCCATCCAGGCATCTCGCTAGGTGTCCTCCGATCCCTGCTCTGGCACATCAAGGGAACAAAAGCCCTTCAGAGCCCGTGGGTTGATAATCACTCCTTGTTCCAGTGCCTGGGTCCTCCCCCTGCCCCTTGGGGAGCCGAAGCGCAGAGATTTCTCAAAGTCGGGCAAAACAAGGCACTCTGGGGGCTGGAAAACCTCATGGCTTTGTTTTCTCTTCTGCAAAACGACAGTGCAGGGCTGGGCAGTTATCCCGTATTCCTGGGGCTTGGGAGTCCTGTAGGGCTGATCCCTGCTTGTCTCCAGGTTCCAGCCCTCACTCACTGTTTCTTCCCAGGTCTTCTGTTGTCCCCAGCAGTACCTGGCACACCTACACCCCTTGGGCTAGGGAGCTGTGGGGTGCTCTGTGGGCTGCATGTGCTGGCTGGTGTCCCCACAGTGGTGCAGGCTGGTCCCAAAGCCGTGCTGGGAATTGGGGTGGATGTGGCCCTGATGGTGTGGGGTTTGGCAGAGCCCTAATGGAGCCTCTCTGAGCAGGTGAGGGTGACAGGCTGTGGTGTGATGCCACAGCTTAGGTGGCAGAGGGATGCACTGGGACTCCTCTGTTGGGGTGGCAGCACTGTCAGAGCTGTGCTGAGGGCTGGAGTGCTGGCACAGCCACACTGCCAGACCACCCTTCACCTGGACCTTCCCTGTGCTGGAAGGTTCCTGCCCCTGGGTGGGTCTGTGGTCCCGTGAGGACCCTGTGCCCCTGGCACAGCCAATTCCAGCAGGGCACACTGCTGGTCCAGCTTCTGGTCCTTTCCCCTTGTGTCTGCTTCCCCACTTGTAAGAGGCAGCCCTGGGCTGGCTGACTTTGGAGCTTGATATTTTCTTTAAAAAAATAAATTCTATGCCCAGGCAATGTGCAGAGGTTGCTCAGAGCCCTGGCAGAGCTGTCACCTGTTCTTTCTGCACTGCACTCCCCTGGCTCCAAACCCAGAGTCCTGGTCAGCGTGAGACATGCTGTCCTGCAGGCATCGCTCCATCCAGACAGGATGGTTTGCTAAACCTTGGGCAGCTGGCATTGCCCCAAGGGAGCTCCAGGCTGTGGATGAGTGAGGGAGAGAGCAAAGAAGGGAAGGTTGGAGGCTGGGCACCCTGATGCCACGGACAGCAGCAGAGCTCAGCTCCAGCAGGATCAGGCCCTCTGTGGTTGGCAGAACAGGGGCCTGGCTGGTGTGCCACTGCAGTGCCCAACCAAGGACACTTTTCCTTGGACCCATGCAGGCCCCCAGGGAGCAAGGGACTGTGCTGCCCCAAACCTGTGTGTGCTCCTGGCCCTGGGCATGCTGTTGGCAGGCTGTCGGGAAGCTGCCAGTGCTGATGATGCTCATTCTACTGTCTGGGAGCTCCATTAACTTGGTGTTAACTTCATTAACTTCCTTTTAAACCAGCAGCTAACTCAGCCATGGCTGTTGGTCCTGTGCCCAGAGCTGCTTCCTCTGGTGGCTGGACTGCACCCCACAATGCAGAGCCTTGGGTGGGGAATAGAAAACTGACTCTGTCCTAAGGGTGTGGGCTTTGTTGGAGCCACCTGGGCTGCCCCCTGGCCATGCTGTGGCCCGTGGAAGGATACAGGGCTCAGCACCCCCAGCCTGGGTGCTGCTGCTGTCCCCAACACATGAGGGACTGTGTGCTGGAGGGCAGTGACAGCCCTGCAGCTGTGTGGGTGTCCCAGCAGCTCCCAGTCCAAACTGGGCAGGGACTGAGTGCTGCTCCTGACGTTGAAACTTCCCTGGGGACACTCAAATCCCAAGGATCTGTGGAGCCACGAGGCAGTGCTCCCCTCATGCCTTTGCAAGTGCAATGCCAGAGATGAGCCTCCCCACCTTGCTGTGACCTGGGGGCTTTGGCTTAGGATGGATGTGTTGGGTTTTTACATTTTTCATTTTTTCTGGGATGCGCTGTTTCCCAGAGCTGAGTGCTTTGGGGCTTACAAAGCTGCAGTGTTTATCTCCAAACAGACACTGACATCCAGCAAGGGAGCAAGAGGAGAGCAGGGAATAAAGGAACCAGGTGCACTGTACTGCTGAGAAATACCTAATGGCTCTCCCCTTGGCAGCATCCCCTCTAGGTTTGTGGTGGAGACAAGAGCAAGACCCTGTGAAAGTTGGGTTTGTCCCCTCTAAAGAACAGCCCCAGGACCCAAGCAGTGTGGGCACAGCTTGCTTTCTCTCCTCTCTGCCTCAGAAGGCCCCGGTGGGGCTGGGCGGGTGATGGGGCTGCGAGGTACCAACAGAGCTGGTCTTTGAAACTTGGCTGGGAGGACAGAGGGAGATTGATGCTTGCTTGGGCACTCAGCCCTCAGCTGCGGGCTCTGCCCACCCCTGCACCAGCTGGGGACAAAAGCCCCAGCCCCGGGTGGCACTGCAGGGCTGGCGTAAGCCCCCCAGCACAGCTGGCAGCTCTGTAAGGCTGGCGCCTGCCCAGCGAGCAACACGGAGGGGTTGAGGGGCCGTGCAGGGAGGTTTATCCATCGGGATGCTGCACATGCTCGGGTGTTTGAGCTTTACTGCAGAGCCAGAGCCCCCCTGGCGCCACCTCTGCCTCATCCTGGGTCCTGTCCCCTGGCCAAGCCTGGGTGGGGTGGAAAGGGGCTGGGGTGACCACCCCACAGAGCTGGGTGGGGATGGAGACTGATGGCATCTCTCATATGGGTGATAAAGATGATGTCAGAAAAATCACCCGTGGAGGTAATGACATCTGTGAGTAATGGCAGGTCAGGGCTCCTGTCTCCACAGGGTGGTTGTGCCCTTGTCCCCCCAATTCACTAGGGCCCCTCTGGGAGCTGGAGCTGCAGGGTTCTTGGCAGAGACAAGTCAGCACACCACAGAAAATCCCAGAAAGCTTTATTTGCGTAGGAAGATCGATGCTGTTTAAAAACCCACCACTGCTGGAGGTTGGCGTAGCCACCCAGTGCCTGTGGGTGCCACGCAGACACTGGGACCTCCCCATTTGGCACTGCCTTGGGTGCTGGGGAGCCGAGGGACACCCCTTCCTCTGCCTCCAAACAGGGCCTCCCCAAAAGCAAGTCTGTCCTGGACACACAGTGGGGCTCCACAGGGAACCCCACAGTGGGGGAGGCGTGCACAGTGGTGGTGATGGGATGGAGCTGGTTCAGCCTGTCCTTGTGGGTCCCTCAGTCCTCTCGTGGGGTGGCCTGGGGCCAGTTCTCTGCTTGCCCAGTCCGTGAAATGGGTTCATGTGGCTGAGGACTCTACGGGGTTCGAGGGGCTGGGTGGGGCAGGGTGATGCTCCCAGTCCTGTGAGGAAGAGGGTGACGCCTGCCCAAGGAGCCAGGCAAGGGATCATAGCAGGAGTTTCTTCCCAGATCTGGCTTCAGAAGGCAGTGCTAGCCTCCTGCCCATGTCCCCCTGCCCTGCAGAGTCCATTCTGCCATGACAGGTGGGTCACTGCTGTGCCATGGGGGCACCACAACCTTCAAGGAAAGGGGTGAATCCTGTTCCCACCCCTCCCTGCCTGGAAGACTCTGGGCCCTCTCCTGCACCCATGGCCGTGGGGCTTGTTGGGCTGCAAGCCCTCCCAGGCTGATGTGAACAGAGGGAAAGGAGATCATCAACATGTTTCTCTCTGTAGGACCTAAATAAACATCACCTACTGCTTTTATTTCCTGCTAAGCATGGAGCGTGTCCAGATCTGGAGGGCTGGAAGCCTTGCTGAGCCTCTCCTGTCGAAGTTTCTATTGCTCTTCTCTTCAGTGGAGCAGTAGCAGAGATGAACCTGCCCAGGAAATGCTGCACCCAGGTGCCAGGCTGGAGAACAGACTTGTTTCCACCTCTGACTCTGCTGGCAACGTGGTGCTGTGGGAATGCAGCAGTTTGAGGATGCCACCACTCACTCCGCTCATGCAAAAGGATCAACCAAGGTGTCCCCACTGCTTTCATCCTGAAAAATTTCCCTTGGAAGACGGGCTGTGGGCCCTACCCAGCTGATAGTGCAGTGCTGGCTCCCCAGTGCCAAATGACTTCCATCTGCAACTGCAGTGGCCATCTGTGGCCCCTCACCATCAGTGGGACTGGGCTTGCCTGCTGTCTGCCTCAGAGCTGGCATTTCCTTGGAGCAAACAGCCTCCTGCCCAGTGCCCCTGCCACAGTCCTGCCTGCAGCTGTGGGCACCATGGGCAGTTCCCAGCTTTGCAGGGAGGGAAGGATCCCTGACCCACTGCTTTGCTGTGTGTTGGAGCTGGCTGGGGATTGGGGGAGCCCTGTCCATTCCTGGGCTGGGGGCTATGGGGCCATAGCCAGCACCCCATACAGTCCAGCCTTTTTTGCAGCTGAGCTCCAGGCTAGTGGAGAGAGAACTGCAGCCTCTCCTCTTGCTCCTCGTGGCCCACAGCTCAGTGATGCAGGCTGGAGAAGCTGCAGCCTAACAGGGTAGGTGTGGAGGTGCAGGGTATTTTTCTGGAAGGTGATGTTCTTTGGCCACTGGCTGTGCAACATGCCAAAGTACCAGGGGCTCCCCTGTGCCACCCAGCACAGCATTCCTGGGTACCCAGGGCCTCCCCCAGCAGCATAGCATTCCTGGGTGGTATTTTCTCCCCTGTGCCCTGACAGCACAGCATCCCTGGGCACCTGGGGCTTCCCCAGCAGAGCAGCATCCTTGGGTACCCGGGGATGACACCATGCCGGAAGTAGGAAGGATGCCTCTCTCCAGCTTCCCCTGGGGACCTGTAGTTGTTGATCCCTGCATTTGGTGTCCTGTGATCCGGTAGGGAATGGGCTGCCACACGTCCAGGCTCTGAGTCCCAGCCCAACTGTGCCGCTGCTCTGGGACAGAGGGAAATGTAGTTCTGGCTGAGCTCGTGTTGCCCGGGCACACTGGGGAAGGGTCAGACAGACAGGCAGTCATACTTTTCCAGGTGCCTCAGGGCACCAGGTGGATGTCCTCTGAGCGCAGCACTTTGTAAAAGACCCAGTAGAAGATATTGAAGACCAGGAAGGTGAAGGGGAAGACGGCTCGGGAGATGGTGTCGATGCGCTTGGCCCGGTCAATGTAGCGCCTGTGGAGGTTCTCTGCTTCCCGCAGCAGCGTGGCTGCCGGGGGGCTGTACATGCTGGGACCCTCCCCAGCCCTGTCCTTGGGCTGCAGGCAGTGGCCCAGCCCGTAGCCTCGCAAGTAGAAGCGGCTCTCGCGGACAAGCTCTTCCTCCTGGCGAAGGGAAAGGCTGTCAGCCGGGGCACCCGCGGGTGTTGACGCTGCAGAGCGAGCAGGTGCTTGTGGCTGCACGCCCTGCACACCCTGTGGTGCTGCGTGACGAGTGCCTGGTGTGAGGTTGGGTGCTTTTTCAGAGAGCCTGAGCCGTGCAGGCAAGAGCACAGGGCCAAAACTGGTGTGCATGGGTATAGGGGTGGGCACTGACCCACTGCCTTCCCATCCAGAATGTTTTTTAGGGGTGCATCCAAAAGCATCCCTGACCCTGCCGGCCTGACTGATTCCCCCAGTCTCCTCCCAGCTCCAGCTTGGGGGCTTGGGAAGTCCAACTCTTGGGCATAAGTGTGAATTGGTAGGAGGGGGAGGATGCACACAATGGGGGTGAAGGGTGCATTGGGGTGCAGGGAGCTTAGGGGTGCAGGTACTGCTGTGGCAGCTGTTTGGTGTGGGGTGAAAGTGTGCCTGTGATGTTGAATAGGAGGTGGACGGGCAGCTTGCTGGGGCAGAGCCAGGCAGGGATGCAGGAGCCTGCAGGATACAAACCAGGGTTTGCAGGGCCCCCCAGTCCCTTCAAGGGCCCAGACCCCCATTTCTCCCCATGTCTGCTTGGTGGGGGCTGCCTGGTGCAGCAGAGGAGGAAGGCTGAGAGAGTTTGACTCCCTGCTGAGCTCTCTGCCCTTGCTCACCCTGTCTCCTGCCACACTGGCAGGGGGCTGCAGAGAGGGCAACGTGCCTGTGGAGCTGCATCCCCATGATCAAGGCTTCAAAAATGCCATGAAAAGCAAATCTTCAGTCACAGCCCATTGCCACAGTTCAGGACACTGCCTTGCTGGCCTCACAGTCCCTCAGGTGCTGGCCAGTAGTGCCACCTGGCACTGCACTCCTTCCCACCAACAGCTCTGCACTCTTAGCCTTGTCCTGCTCTACTATTCTTGGAGAGGGTTGTGTGTGCAGAGATTTGGTGAGGGACAGGCATGTGCAAGCACAGGCTGCACATCTGATGTTTTACTGAGTCCCTGGACTCATTTGGTCTCTGTGGCTGGTCTCCCCTCTGCTCTGCCAGTGCTGTGTCTGACTGTGGTGGGTTCTTTCTCTCAGGGCTGGTGCCTCTCCTTGTGCCATGCCCTCCCACAGCCTGGATGCTGGATCCCAAACGCCATCTCCGACCGGCACTGCCCTCCAGGACACAGAGAGCAGCCTTGCTCGCTGAGCTCAGCCCGTGCAGGCGCTCGGCTGGCACGGGAGCTCTCATGCAGAGATCTTGTACCCTGCCATCTTTATTTAACTCAGCAATCCACGGGCTAAGCAAGATTTTTCAGTAGGAAGAGCAGCAGCGGCTTAAATTGCTGAGATTAGTTTTCATTTGCAGCAGTTTTATTTCCCAGCCCCAGGCTGAGTGCTTGTGGCTGCCCTGGAAGGGGGAGCCCTGTGTGCCCCGGGGCCAGCAGCTACTCCCCCAGGAGATGGCAGACTGGTCCTCCTAGCTGGAGGGTCCCCTTGGGCTGGGGCAGCCCCAGGGTGCTTTCTGGGGTCCAAGGCTGGGTGCAGGGGCGTGGATTTGGGTGGTCTGTGGGAGGGCTTTGCTTTGTCAGGCACAGGAGCTGCGTGCAGTGGGGCTCTGCTGACCCAGCAGCATCCCGAGGTGCTTCTGGCTGCACCCTGTGCCGTGCCAGCAGCATCCCGGGGTGGCTCTGCAGCCTTCAGCCCAGGGAGGTCTGTCCTAAGCCATCAGATGGTCCCTGGGCTCTACAGAACCTCGCACTCCCTGCCGTGGCTGGGTGGGTGTTGATCTCCAGGGGCTGTGAAAGGCAGGGAGCACGGGACAGTGCTGGGGACAGCCAGGAAACCTCTCCTGGCATCCAAGGGCTGATGATGGTGGAGGGAAGGTGAGGACAACCAGGCCTGATCTCCTCCCTGGAGCTGTGGTCGACCCCCTGCATCTCCCCACAATCCCAGGAGCCTGTCCTTCCCCACGATCATCCTCACGCCTCAAGCTGCAAAGTGCCCTGAGCAGCTGCTGGGGTGACTGCAGGCACCCCCGAGTGCCTCCAACCTGCCTGCACCCAGGCAGCCGGGCAGGCAGGGAGAGCCCTCACCCTGTCAGAGGCATGGGCATGGCCTGGGGAGCTGGGCAGCAGCCCAGGAGCAGCCATCAGTCTGCCTCAGCATCACTCAGCAAAGCTCTAGTGCTGCTTTACAGAAGGGGAAACCAAGGCATGGAGTGGGAGTGTCCACAGGGAGATCCGCTCCATTCCCATCCCTCTCTCCAAACTCCTTTGAGCCCAGGGAGTGGCGGCTCCATCCTCTGGGCACATACTCTGTGCAAATCACTGATCTGCTTGTGCCACGGGTCCTTGCTGGCCTCCTCCTGGGGAGCTTGTTTTGGGGAAGGGGAGGGTGAGCTTCACTGCACGGGGGGCTGCCAGGGGGTCGTGCTTTACCCGGGAGCTGGAGAGCTGCGAGAGCGTCGCGTAGGTGTGCTCGCTGCTGTGCCGGCTGCTCAGCTGCTGCAGGGACTCCAGGCTGGCCGTCCCGCTGCTCAGGCCCTTTTGGCATCCAGCAGTGTGCACCAAACAGAAACAGGACAGCGGGTGACCCATGGCCCTACCCCAGCCCCGGGGCAGCGGCTCTGGGTGCCAGGACGGGGACAGTGGGGAGATGGGGGGTCTGTGGGTAGGGGGAGAAAAGCCCTCCTAAGCAGTGCCCTGGCACTGGGATCTGTCTGCAGCATGTGCCGAGGGGATTTGGGTGCACAAGGCACTGGGAGCCTGTGTTGTGTACGTGTACTTATGTTTTCTGTGGAGATCTGGTGCCTCACAGTGTGTTTGTGGCAACGAAATGAGATGCCACATGCCTACCCCAAGCATCTTGCAGGCCTGATGCCTGTGCTGATGGGCTGAAGGAGGAGAGCACTATATCCATGACCCTACCTTTACACATCCTGCTGCGCTCCTGCCTGCAGCCCAGACCTGTCCCTGGGTGCCACCAGGTCCCCTTCGTGCCTCACTGCCCTGACACAGCAGCGAGCCCCTGTCACCCTGTCACAGGGAGCCCGTGTTTGGGGCTGCAGGTAAGGGGAAAGGCTGTTTTTCCCCCATCCTCTCTGTTTGTTTTTCTACTTTTGTAGAGGAAACACAGCCCGAGGATGTCCCAGCAGGAAAAGGGCAACACCCTAAGCAGGGCCTGGAGCACACAAGGGTGCTGTGCAGGCTGTGGGTCCCTGGTGTGCCAGAGGAGCCGGCCACAAGCCCCAGGCAATGAACACAGCCCTCTGCCTTGCCCTGCAGCCCTGGGCTGAGGATGGGCACATGTCGTGGGGGTGGTGGTGGGGACTCACCATCCTCTGGCGGCGCTGGCGGCGGCGCAGGCGCATGAACTCCTTGTGCTGGCGGGAGACGAAGTTGACGGCTGCGTACTCCAACAAGGCAGCAAAGACAAAGAGCAGGCACACGGCCATCCAGATGTCAATGGCCTTCACGTAGGAGACCTGCCAGGGCAAGAAGGGGCTCAGGCACTCACTGGCCCCCACCTCACTTATCCCCCATCCCCGTAGTTTCATCAAGCTGCCAAGAGGCGCAGGAGCCCTCTCAGCTTGAACACATGGGCCACAGCTCGCCCAGCCGAGCAGTGCCGTGTTTCCCCTCAGCACATGAGGTGCCCCAGCCAACGAGGCTACAGAGCCAAGCCATTCCCAGTGAAAGGCTCCCCCTGCCCCTGGGGCACTGGGGGTGGCAGTGGGCAACCCAGGCTGCAGCAGGGGAGCCCCGCATGGAACCAGCACTGACCTTGGGCAGGGAGGCGCGGGAGCCGGCACTCTGCGTGGTCATGGTGAGCACCGTGGTGATGCCCAAGCCCACTCGGGCTGGTGCCGCATCCATGTTGATCCAGAAGGAGATCCAGGAGAGGATGACAATGAGCAGGCTGGGGATGTACATCTGGATCAGGTAGTAACCCATCTGCCTCTCCAGGTGGAACTTCACCTCAATGCAGGTGAACTTGCCTGTGGGGAAAGACGACCCCAACGGGTGAGAGGGATCCCTGGGCCAGGATGAGGGGGTGGCAGCAGAATCCTGGAGTGCTCACCTGTGTTGTAGTACTTGGTGCAATAGCCCAGGTCCTTCTCATCCCTGAGGATGAACTGTGGGAGTGTCAAGCCCTCTGCCACCTGCACAGCCTCCTGCTCCTCCAGCCACTCAAAGATGAGGTCGTTCATGGTGTAGCCAACTGGAGGGGATGTAGGGAGCCATGGGATGGGGAGGGACATGCACCCTATTCAACCCCACCCTGAACAACTGCTCTTTCCTGCTCACCTCCCTCAGAAGAGGAGAGATGCCAGCTTTTGGCATGGGATGAGATGGGGGTATGAAGCACAGCTTGAACCCCCCCTAGGTACTCACAGCTCTCCAGCTGCATGGTGCATGTCTGGATGTCCATGGGAAAGTTCTTGAGGTCCATGGGGCAGGACAGGATCAGTGTCAGCCTGGAGGATGCAGAGGAAAGAACAGGGTTGCAGGGGACTGGGGCAGTCAGCAAGGAAAAGCTGCTCCATGGAAGGCTTTTCCTCCCCACTCAGGCACTGCACTGGAGGAGAAGGTTCTACCTGATGCTGTAGAGCACGTTGCCATTCTTGAAGATGCGCAGCAGCTTGTTGTCAGTGGTGACCTCGTGGAAATTGGCCCCTTTCTCATTGGCAAAGAACAAGTCTGGCTTCCAGATGGAGTCGAGCATGGAGGGGTCGAGGTCGAGGGAGTCATCGGGGTACTCGCGATAGGCGAGGCGGGGGTCATTCCACTGCTGGCGCAGGAAGACGTTCACCCGGTAGTCCTGGGACAGAGGGCACCGAGTCAGCCCAGGAAGGAGGAGGGAAAAGAGAAGGAGGAGGAGAAGGAAGGGGGTCCCTCCACTGAGGCTCAGCCCTGCAGTTGCTGCCTGCCTGCCACTAATCACATATGGGGCAGGGGCAGCTCAGGAGCCTTTCCATGCTGTTGGCAGCCAGGAGAAATTAAAAGCCAAAGCCACAGTGGCTGGAGGGGGAGGAGAAGGAGGAAGAGCAGTAACTGCTGCCTGCAGCACTCTGCATATGACTCTGTGGGCCTGTGGATATGATGGTTGATGGTACTGAGGCTTTGCAGAAGCACAGATGGGGAATTTTTAGCCCTGAGGCTTGCTCAGAGTTCCTCATGTACCCAAGGAGGCTGGGGATGACAGGAAGCTACCTACAGCTGCCTCACTGTGACATTCTGGGGGTCTTTCCCCCAGTTCAGGAACAGGGAGTGTGACCCACACAGCCAAGCTTGGGTTAACTGACCCCAAACAATCCACAGCCATGTGCTATGACTTTGCATGTCCCCAGATTGGTGCCATGGGACCTCTGTAAGCACAGCCATGGGCTTGAGCACTGGGACCCACATGCTCCCGGGCACAGCCCGGGCCAGCCCCGAGGCACTGGGAGAGGAGCCCGTCGCACTGGCAAAACCCTCACCATGGTGGTTTCGGTGACGGAGCCAAAGCTATTGATGAAGATGTTGCACGTCACGTTGACAGGTGGACCTGGAAAACAGCGTGAAGCCTCCTCTTGCCGCTGGCTGCTGAGACACGTGCACTGGCAGGCACACGTGGGGACACCAGCTCCTGCGTGTGCTGCGTGGGTCAATGCACACGAGCATCCCCCTGCCTGCTGGGGCCACCCCCATGGGGTGCTGGGGTGAACCCCAGCACGCCCTGCAAGCACTGCAGCTGCCTGTGCTGTCAGACAAAGCAGGCACACACATGGCAGCCGTGACGGCAGGAGCAGCCAGGACTCTGGGGAGGGTGTGGGACAGAGGATTGTGGGTCAGGGTTATGTCCCCAAAGCCCATTCCCTGGGTTTGGGCAGCCGTAAGCATGGACTGCTGCCAGGTTTGAGGCCCTCATGTCTTCCTCTTACCTTTGAAGTTGGGTCGAATTCGGGCATCATACCCTGATGTTCGTCCCATGAGCTTGTCCAGGAAATCAGAGGGTGACATGGGCTTGGGTGAGCTTCGGGAAGCAGCTTTAATCTCCTCGCGCCCTGAGACCAGCCTGCAGGGCAGAGGAGGCAGGTTAGCTGCCTGCCAGCACCAAGGGTCTGCAGGCACACCTTGGCACCCCATGGGAACTACGAGCTGCCAGGGCGAGCAGCTGTGCTGGTGCCACATCCACTCCATTGCCAAGTCAGCGCACTGACCCTGGGAACTTTTCCTTCTGCTGTGATCCTGGTGGCTTTTCCCCTCAGCTACCGCAGTCTGAGTGTTATATATCCCTTGGCATGGTGTTGGGGGCTGGGTGCCTCCCAGGACCAGGGCTGTGGTGGGGTCAGGGAACAGCAGGCCATGCCTTGTGCTCTGAGCCGGTGCTGGAGGGGGAAAGCAGGGAAGCTTCTTCCCAGGTTTCATCACCATCTCCAGCTTGAGTTGCTGAGCAAACAATCATACCCTGCCTGGCACAGAGTCATGGCTTGGGGACTCGGGGGACACACAGCCCTGCCTGAGCCGAGGGCTGGCCTGGTGTGAGCAGGGAGGCGTCCGGAGCACAGCTGAGGCTGTGACACCCCTCCAGGGGCCAAGATGACATGGCAGGAGAGGAGCAGCAAAGCCCACCTCCGCACCAGCCGTGGTGACATGAGCTCTCCCACGCAGCGCTCCAAATGATGATGGAGATTTATTTAAGCTGACTTTAGAGGGGATATTTTTGTGAATGCATCTTAGCCTGCCAGCTTCTCTCCTCCCGTCAGTCTATAATGATAATTTCAAGGAACAATGCGAGAGATGTTCACTCACAACATTGCCAGGCATGTGGCTGTGAGGGAGAGGAATTAGCCAGAGATCTCTGGATACAAAAGGAGCTTTGAGCATGTTGCTGGTGCTGCTGCATGCTGCCTTATAACTCCACCAGGTCCATGCCCAGGTGGGTCTCACTCCTGGTTGAAGCTATAACCCTCTTTTCACAAGAAAAGGATGATGCTGGTAGCTGGGAACTGTGAGGTCCTTCTTCCTACCTCCTTGTTCCTCCCTCTTTTCATGGGAGTGAGATTCATCCTAGCAGGGCTTATGTGCATTCTTGCCAGATAGAAATGGCCACAACAGCCACCCGAAAATGATCCAGTGGGGCAGGTTTTCCCTTAATTGAAAAAGAGTAGCACAGAGTACCTGAGACTTGTCCTGACCAAGAGCAAAGGACTGGGAGAAATTCCCCATCCAGGAGCCGCATTAGCAAGGTGTGGTGCCTTTGGGAGGAGGGCTGCAAGAGGCCAGGGTAGCAAGGAGTTAAGTCAAGCCTCTGTCTACCACATAGCTGTGAACCATGGTCCCCTCAGCTGGAGAGGAGGATGAGGGTTCTCCCCTGGAGCATGTGGGAGGAAGGCTCCCAGGCTTCCTCAGCAGATAGCTTCCCTCTGACCAAGCCATGGCAGATCTGCAGCTCCAGCAATGCTCAGACCTTGGGGACTGTGGTGGGGGATTGCCAAAACACCCTGGCAAGAGAGTCATGCTGGCACGCAGCCCTTGGGCACAGCCCCTGCTTGGAGCTCCCAGGTCAGGCACTGCTTGCCCTGGGGGCCTCTGCGACGATCCTGAGCCAGGCGCTGCAGGGAGTTCAGCACCTCTGGGGAGCGAGTGGGTGGTAGAGCTGGAAAATGCTAACATCTGCCTAAAAATGCCCCCCTGAGACAAGCAGTCTCTGCTTGTGAAGCAATACTATTTTCCCCCTCCCTACCACAAATGCTGTGGTTCTCCATTCCATGCTCCTCCAGCCACTGGCCGAGTGGTGGGAGAGTAGGGGCAGGGAGCAGGCTCAGCCCAGGAGCACTGCAGACCTCCCAGTCCCTCCATGCCTGGCCCACTCCCCCCTGCATCCCACCCCATCCCAGATAGCACCCAAGGTAGACAGATGGAAAAAGGCACCTGAGGGCTTTACATTTTCCACCCCAGTGGGTCAAGAGTTGTTCCTGCACCCGTGGGACCTGGGACACCCACTCACTGGCCCAGGCGACCAGGGCTGGGTCAGGGACTGTCCTGAGCTCTCCTCCCCACAAACACCAAGAGCCAGAAGAGGGTCTGGACACAGCAGGGGCTTTGCAGCACTGGAGAAGGAGCTGCCTGGGCTATCATCTGGCTCAGCTCACCCTTTCTCCCACCGTGGCAAGACTCCCCAGCTGGCCCGGGGCCAGGGGGACATTCAGAGACCCAGCACTGGGGCAGGGGCTGCTGGGGACAGGCAGAGCCTGGCTGTGTGTGGCAGGGGGCTGGAGGGGAAAAGTCAGATATGTCCTCCAGAGTGCTGGGTCAGGGTCCTGGGGAATGGGGCAGGGGGGGCGAGGCCAGATTTAGGGGAGCTCCAGGGACCTGTCGGGCGGTCCAGAGAGGCGCTGGGAGCATTCTGTCTGGGGGAATCATGCCCTGGAGAGAGGTCCGGATCGGGGGTCGGGGAACGGGTCCCGGGGCTCCTCCGGGTCAGGGAAGGGATGCCCAGGTCCCACAGGAGAGGGGGTGACACCCAGGTGCCGGAGGTGAATCGTGGCTCCCGGGGGGAGGGGGTACCGGGGGAGAGCAGCGGTGCCCGCAGCCCCGCGCAGCACCCGAGCACCCGCGCCGTGCGCTCACCTGAGCGGGCCGCGCCGGGGCAGGAGGCAGCCGAGGAGGAGGAGGAGGAGGAAGGCGAGGGCACCGTCCCGGAGCGCGCCCATCCCGCCGCAGCCCGCAGCCCCGCCGCCCCGGGCGCACGGGCATGACCCGGCCGG